>WTSP01018381.1:62207-99399 GCA_025331215.1 Actenoides lindsayi | reverse complement strand
TTTTCCCCCCCCCCCCCCCCCCCCCCCCCAAGGATTTCACTTTTTTGTTGGCTTGGTTTGGGTTTGTTTGGTTTTATTTTTGGGGGGATAGGGGGTTTGTGAACTTTTAAAAGCCTGAAGTAAAGCACTGAGTAGCTTAATAGTGAATTGTGCCATGGCAAGGCACTGGCCTGGTGTGTATGCAGTTGCCGGTGTACATGCACTTGCTGGTGTGCAGGAAAACAGCAAAGTGTTTCAGGTGGGCAGCTTCTTTAACTGACATTAAGTTACTTTCCTCTTAATTTGAGGATGGCTGATTTGTGATATTACTCAAGTATATAGATATTTTTGGGAACAAATCTTTTACAGGACACTTGCTTCTTTGTTCCTTACACGCAAGTTTATTCGTGAGACCACAGCTCTGTGTGACATACAGTCCTCAAGCAAGAGATGTCTGACTACATCCAATGCAGATGAGGGGGGAAGGAATCAACGTGTTCACAGGTGAAATCTCAGGTGTTCACAGGATATTGCACTAAGCTTATCTGTGTGCTTGGCTTAAAACCAAATATGCACTTTGCTCTGGAGTGATTTATTTTCAAGAAAACTTGACTAATTTTTCAACTATCAAAGGTAGTAAAGATTTCTTTAGAACTTCCTGGTTTAGATTTGTATTTTTTGGGGGCCCATTTAATTACCTATATACTTGTAGACTGTGTAGCACAAGGCAAGTGTGAGAGAAAAAGAGCTTTTGCAGTGGCTGGAGCCACTGAAGAGGCAGAGAGACTTTTCTCTAGTTATAGCAGGAAAAGCTGGAGCTCTGCTGAGGAAATTAAAATCTGGCCAAGCCCAGTGCTCTGGTCTTGATCCTAACCTCTGAAGCACCTTCAGGGGAACGCCATCTTCTTTAAGAGTGATGGGAGCCAACCAGTTGCCTCTTAGGTCACTTCATGAGAGGGGCAGTGCATGCATGGGCTGAGCAATGCTCACTTGCAGGCTCCAGGCCCTTCTTGCTGAGGTGTGGCTGCCCTGGGCTGTGGAAGAGAGAAGGTGTTGGGACAGGAACACTATTATGCTGCAGTCTGGTTATGGGCTGCCTCTCCTGTGTAGGAAATAAGGCCTTGACTTTGGTCTCAGCAACACTCACGGATTTATAAGTAGCTGAAAGCACTCTGGAAAGGAAATATATGTGATTTCATCTACCATGACATTCTGTACAGAGTTGAATTATTAAAATGCATGAGAATTTATCTTTTGAGCCTAATCAGGAGCTGCAGCTCTTCTCTGATCTGAGGCCTGGCAGTAGATCAGATTTTTACTTTCAGTGTACAGTAAGTACAAGATGCTGCTCCACCTGCTTTCTTTTGGTTTTCTGAGATGAAGACTTGCCAGGTGCCTCCTCTTTGTGGCTGCTTCTAACTGCTGTGGTTGTGCAGGCTGCAGCCTGATACAACTCCACATGGCTCAGCAGAAGTAGTGCCCAGGGGCCGCTCCTGCTGGAAAAATGGTTGGAAAGTGAACTTGGGCAATTTTTGTTGCAGGTCTTAGGCACAGGAGAACAGATTGAAACATCTCCTCTTTGCCAATCCGTGCTGGCTACCAGTGAAGAGCAAATAATGCAGAGGATGACTGGTGAAGCTGCCATGATTCCTACCACAGAGTAGAAAGTACCTTTATGGTGCACTTCAGGCTTTACCATTGTGTAAAAGCACGGTTGTGACTTAAGCTAAATCAAGATCAGATCTCATCCCTTATAAAAAGACTTGGAGAAGCTGCTCAGTGATGAAGCTATGTTTTCTGGGGCTTTCATCAGGTTCTTCTTACTAAGCAAGTGCTCCCTTGCTGAATGGGCAGACTTCAAGTTCCAGTAGATCCATGAGGAAATGAACCAAAACTACAGGAGAGCCAAGACCACTGGCATGAAGAGTTTGTGCTCCTAGCAGGCTCAGAGATGTTTTACCCTTATGTAAAGACTTTTCTCCCTCCCTAGTACTCCTCATCTCAGTTTCCTGGCAGCAAGAGGCTGCTAAAGTTGTGCTGGTAAATGAGGCATCCTCAGGTACTGCCTTGTTGGCCATTTGTGACCATGAGAGAATTCACGTGTGAACACCATGTGAAAACAAAATTTCAAAGAATTGTAATTCTAATGCTTTCACTGTAGCTGAAGGTTTAGCAATTTACTGGAGAGCCTCATATGCAGCTCTCACAAGTTTGTTTGAGAAATGCCACCCCAGGCACCTCATCTGGCTCTTAATTTCCTCCTTGGGAGACAAGTTGTACATGTGTGTAAGAGAAGATGTCAGGACAGCCTATTTAAAACTTCAGCATCATCATGAGCTGGGTGAAGCTTTCAGCAGGTCTCTACAGAGCGCTGTGGGTCAGGAGTGTGAAATTCACACAGGCACACAGGTACCTTCAGCGGTCAGAGCAGCCTTTGAGCAGAGCTTCCGAAGGCAGGAGGAGCTCACCCAGCCCTCAGCATTGCAGTGTGCAGCTTGCCTAGGTGGTGCTGGGAAGCTGATGCGCATCGTGACTCTTTGCATAACTTATGCTGCATATGGAAACGCCCCTCCTTCCCAAATTAGATGTGTGCTCTCAGGCAGCATGGGGTATCAGCAGGGCTTCTGTCTTTGCGTTTTATTTCTGCGACGTAGAAAAATAATTGGAAAGAGGGAATTAAAAAAAAAAACTTTAAAGGCACTTTTTTGCTATTTTGTATTGAGGATTTTGGAACAAAACCGAAGCCTTTCCTGTCACATTGTTGTGTTCCCAGAGGCAGTGATTAGCAACCAAGATAAGTAGCCGAGGCTTTTTTGCAGAGATAGTGTTCTTGGATGCAAGGCACGGTGATTCCCGTGGCAGCAGTCTGCTCAGTATCTGCTGCCCAGTGCTGGAGCTGAGACACCGTTTTCATTGCATCCTTCCCAGCAAATCAGAAATAGAAAGCTGGATGGTTTTAATCCATAACGCATATATAAGAGGTAGCTGCTTTCTGACATTAATGTATTTGCCTTTATTTGGCATAAAGCACTTCAGTGGGTTGCTAAATTACTATGAGCTCCCGATGGAGAGAACATGAAGTATATTCCTTGTGATGCAAGGTTGTAACATGCTGCAAGCTCCAAAGCACTGATGCAATATTTATGTTGTTCCACCTTCTACTGGCAGAGTTAAGCATAATATTTTAGACTGGCAGGAGGCTGCTATGATCTAAACTCCTCGATTATGTCAGTGTTTAATTTTAAGTTCTGTTGCACACAGCAATGTATGCAGTTATGTTTTTGTGTATGATTCTCCTTCTAGGAAGCAGAGCTTTCAGTAGTGTGACCTAGGCTGAAAGGCATGAAGTTTCTTCTCACTCAGACTAACCATGCATAGTTTAGGCTCTGTGACCTCAGTCATTTACCCAAAAGACCAGGTAGCATATCACTCACTGGTGCTCTGTTATCTCTGAGTCCCACACTGAGGTCCCAGTAATCTATTTAATTTGGAAGCGTGTGCAAATACTGTAAGGAGGATGTAAATGTAAAAGACCTTGCCTTACAATGCCTTCAGTTTTATGCCAGACTCATTTTTGATTTGCATTATACTGGCAGAAGAGAGTACTTGCTTCCCCTTGAGAAAGGTCCATCAGAGCTGAAGTGCACTGCCTGTGTCAACCCTCTCTCCTAATAGTTAATTTATTCATTTTTCTATTTAATGCAGGGTGATCTCCACTTGGCTTCCTCAGCCCACAATCTTAAGAGAGTACTGTAAGCTGAATGGGTGATCAGTACCTATGAAATAATTAATTTTTGTGAAGCACTCAGCTCCTACTTAAGAGAGAAAACATCTTTGATTTGAAAAGTTGCATACCCACCAAGCTTAGCAATTAGAAGGACTTTCATGGGTAGTTTTGGTTTCAAAACTGAGTTTCTTGAAAACTGTGAGGCTTGCTGATATGAGTCGTTAGGTCCTACTGAAAATCTGGATGTGAGCAGTTGCCTGTTCCTGTTGATGGTAGTTGGGAGACTTACAGCTGTTTTGCATGCCTGAGGGTTATTTGTCTGGTGTCTAAAAGTAGGTTGTCCCAAACAGTTGGCCTCATTCTATAAGCCAATGAATTCCTGTAGAATATATTTTATCTTGGTTCCATCAGCAGAGATTGTGTGGAAGAGAAGTTGGATTGTACATCTTTTTCCATTGCACATGTTGCTCATATAAGCAGTGCAGCCACAGCTTCAGTCAGAAAGCACACTTAAGTTTTTTACTGTAAGGACAAATAGAAATTTTTGCTTCAGTCCTTAATGCTAAGAACATCCTTGAAAACTTAACGGCATTTTTGATAACGTAAGCCCACTCCACAGAAGGCATTTTATCCTTTTGGTTCACTATAAACACAAATTCGGTCTTGGAGGTTAAATAGTGAGGCCAAAAGTTATCCCAGCTTACTGAGGAACTGTAGCTTGTGTGGCCAAGGAGGAGAGGTCTACCTAATCATGTCTTAAGTGGGCTGTGGCACCTTGGCAAGCATCTCTTTCTCCACTGATTGGATCAGCCACTCTCCTAACTTAGAAAGTACTTCGGTCCTTAAAGCTAAGGATGAATGCTGGCCCGAGGAAGGCTCCATTTTTATGTTGATGAACAGAGGTAAAATGCTTACAATCCAACCAAATACTTCCATTCCTTTATTTGTTGTTGTGTCTGCATGTGAATGTCACTCTTCCTTTCTATTAATGAATACAGATGTGCAACTGCTTGCACCCATATGGCTTTGTTCAATAAATGGGCAGGCACAGACATTTAAATCAAATATTGATAAACAGTCTTTGATACGTAAATTGTTTTGTGAACAGAATGATATCTGCCTGGTTTTCTTTTCTTCTGGGTTTTTTTTGCTGTTTTTTGGTTGGTTGCTTTTTGTTTGTTTGTTTTTTTAATAGAGAGGCATTTCTGCCATGGTGATGCTTTTCTTGATTGCCATTGTACTCTGCCTACAGTGGCACATGCATTGATGCTTCAGAGTCAGAGGAGTAGGAACAGTTCCTAAAATATATTTGGAGAGGTGAATAAAAAAAGGTAGAAGGAATTATTTGTACATAATAAATTCTGTTTGTGTTGAATGCGACTTCTTCCTCATCCAGCTGTCTTTTCAGCAGAGACTTGATGTGCCAGGTGCACTAAAGAAGTCCTAAATGGTTCCAAATAACATCTGTAGAAGTGCCAAGCAGAAAAGCATTAAAAGGTGCACCTATGTGTGTACATGCAAAAAAAAGTGAATAATAATAACCCCCCCATTCCAAAATCTGTAACACTCTGAAAGGAGTGAGCTAAGGCTCTGCTAATAGATTTGACAGGTTAGAAAAGACCTTAAGGTGAATCATAGTAGGGGAAATCCTAGCCAAAAATTGTGAGCAGTCATTTCTCTCTCAGGATAGGTTGTGATCAATTATCATACTTGCTGTTAATTCTAAGATCTTCATGACCTGTGATTTCAAGGGATTTTTTTTCTTTCCCTCCTTCCTTTTCTTTTCAAAAAGAAACTCTTAATCATAAAAAGTCTGCTGGAAAAGCAGGAAGGTGTCAGCTTTGGTATTTTCACAGGAGAAAGATGCAACTAAGTATGGCTTTAAAGGAGACAACACCATTGTATGGGTGTTCAAGGAGTACACAGTGAGCTAGATGCATGGCTGTGCCTGCCCTTCTCTCCTTCTGACTGCTCCAAACATATTTTATTTTGGACTTTTCAGAAAATCAGATGTAAAATGCATCTTACTGTAGAGAAGTGTGCTAGTAAAAGCATTTTTTTCCTCATGAGTTCATAAGCACACTTCTAATTGCATCTCTTATTTTTCTTGAGTTTGCAAAAGGTTGTCTTGACTTGGACTGCTCAGGATGGAAAGAACTCTTTGTTATCTTTGAAGTACAGGATATTTAATTTCCCCCTCCCCACTTTCCTTTTTTTTTTTTCTCTAGAAGCTGTATGTAATGGAGTATCAGGTCTGCAACTTGCTTCCAGATTATTTGATGCCCTTTGCTACTTTGGAAAGACTTGTCCATCTAGTCTTATTTACTAGACATTCAATTGAAATTACAGCTTTTGTGGTACATCAAGTTGAGGATTTTAGGCATGGGAAGAGAAACAAGAAGTGAGGCATTTTTTTAGCTTCTGGTATAGTCCCAGTATGCTTTATTTGGAGGTAAAGGAGTAGCAGTAGCCTCTGTGTGCTCCAGCACTTCCCATCCCATGACTTGCTGCCTGCTCTACTGTACATGTACTGAAATCTGTGAGGTTGTACTCTAAAAAGGAAGAGATGCTTTTGCATGAACCATGACTGATGGGCTTCTGTCAGAGCTCACAGGACTAGCCCCGCCACTGTGGACATATAGCATTCATTATGCTGCTAAGGAGAGTTTTAAAAGGAATTAAGGTAGAGATATAGAACTATAGGGTACATGTGGTTACTCTGTCATAAAATGCAAACTTAAGCTCTTCAGTCTGTTAAAATACTTTGGTTTCCTCATCTGACCTCAGAACTTTCTGTGGAGAATACTTGCCTGTCACTTACGGTTTTTTTAGTATCTCCAGAAATGTTATAAATTCTATTATTTTTTCCAGAGATACATATGCAGAAGTAGATGGCATTATTTCAGTGGTTTATAGAAAGATTACTGAATTAAACTACCTTTTTGTCTAGACAGACTCTAGCAATTGCACTGTGGTACAAAAGTAAAACTGGGAACGTATTAAAAATCAACATTTTATTTAATGCTGTAAATCGTACTTCAAGACCATTTAAATGACGTTGCCATTATGGACGCTAACGCAAGGAGCAATGTCAATAAGTTGGAAGCTCTGTGGGTTGTATTTCATGCTTTTTACTGCAGTAAAGGAATGTATCAAAGAAACCTCTCAAATATACACCTATGTTGTAAAAAGTAACACTATAAAACATCAGGATTAGAAATGCTTGCAGTAAGCGCTCTGTGGGATTGTGCTGCTTTCATAAAAAGGTTGTCAGCACAGAGACTATTTCCAGCCTTAAATTAACCAGCTCAAGGGAGCATGTTTTGGCACTGAGTGGCAGGGCTTGTGAACCACTTGTGGAACATTTGCCCTCTGGATGGAGGAAGAACATGGTCCATAAAGTTCACAATAGGTCTGAAAAGCAGAAATGTGTGTTGGAATCCTGTTGCGCTCGTTGGCTAAACTCAGCAGTGGGGAGCCTGCGGTTCATCAGCTCTGCTTTCATTTAGGGAAAAACAAAGAAAAGGGAAAAGGACACAGAAAAAAAAACCCCAGTCCACATATGGGAGAAGTTCCTCTAATCCTGAGCCCTTTTTTCTTCTATTTTCTCACAGGTTTTATTGTTGTCCTGGGCAGAGGTTTAAGCTTTGAATTTTACATAAATGTTTTCTAGAGCAGTGCCCAGATAGGATGGGATGGGGAGCTCATTTCTGCTCTCAGGTTCAATATATTCCAGATGCCAGAGCCCACACCCAGCACTCTGCAGGCTCCCTGTACCTCCAGGTGGGAATGGCATCTCCTCCCTTCTTCCTCCTGTCCAACCCATGCATATTATGGCCTGGTTAAAGTAATTCCAGAGTACTTCAGGTCCTTCCTTCAGAAAGCACAGCTTTTGTGAAGACCTGCTGCTCCTGACAGCACTTCCCAAAGTACACCATAATAAGCAGAAATGTGAAACTTCCTCCCATAGTACATCAGATCTTTTTCCTAATTCCCTTAAAAAGTTAGGTCATTCTTGCTTGTAGGGAATCTGAGAACAGTATTTGATCAACGTTACCTTGTTTAAAATAAAAACAAAGAGAAGACAAGAGACTCTTCTGGAAAGCTGTTTGCGTTCTGCACTTTGTCCTGGGAAATAAACACCTACCTCTACCGAGTCGTTTCAATGCTGCTTTTAACAACTTTTGCACACAGAAATACATATTCAGCAATACGATGCCTGTTAAGTAGGTGTTCATGAGCTGTGATAGATTACTTTTAATGACTGACATTTACCTACTCCATCAAACCTTCTTTGATAGGCTGCTGCTATGGGAGAGACAGAGCTGAACTTCATGGGCACAGGAAGCCCAGCACCTGGCCTGAGGAGTTAGAGATCTTGTCCAGGTTACTAGGAACACTGGACTTTGTGCCTCCCATGCTTTCCATCTCTAGCTGGCTGACCTATTGCCATTTTCATGCCAGTCTCCATGGTAACTTCTTTGGGGATAAAATAACAGAAATGTGAGTTAGCTGCCTGCCCACGGGAAAGCTGCCACGGTCCTGGTGCCAGAGCCCCGGCGAGACACGGCTCCAGTGCAGGCATTCTGCTGGGGTTAGGCAGGTTGCAACAGCTGCTTCCAGTTAAAGGTGAAATCTCTCCTTCCCCGCTATAGCCTTGCCAGGCACCGTCTCCTCAGCCTTCCTCCATTAACAGCCCTGTGTAATTCTTCTGTGGATTGCTCTTTCCCTCCTGTTTGCAGGTTTGCATGATGCATTTTACATTTTAAATGGCTTTGTCAATAAAAGCTTTGGTTTTCAAATGAAACAGTAGCTGGTAACTGGGGAAATGATACAGGAAAATGTTTACTAACAGTTGCTAGTAAATTAATGAGTTTGCTGTGCCATAATGTGCATTGGAACTGGCAATATAAAAAATGATTTAGAGAGCCAGACAGTTTATTAGGAATAAAGTACCTGAGCACTGTCTTTACCTTGGCTGCTTGAGTTGCTGTGTGACCTTGTGCAAAGTCGCTGTCAAGTCCCGTGCCTCTCCTTCCCTAAATGTGCCCAAAAGCAAATGGTTATGCATGCTCTTAAATGATTCTGACAATTGTGGATGAATTGCTGTCTAAGTGGAGGCCACAGTGGCACCACTTGGGGTTCTCAGAAATGGATGTTCATTTTTTTTGGTGCTGCACTAGGAAGTGACCTGTATTTGAATCACCATATACTCAGTTGTAGGGGGAAGCAGTAGATGTTCTAATGTTGAAAATACACTATTTCCTACAAAGTCTTGTAGCTTTCTTGCAAGTGTGTTGCTTGCATTACCCTTTCTTCACAACAAGCATCGGTATAGCTCTGTTGTTCCAAGTTTCCTACCAAAACCTCAAGAGAGACTTCCATGAACCACTCAGTCTAATTAGATGAGACAGAGGCGTGTTAGGAAATGTTGTTAACCCATCGTGGAATGGCCTGCATGTCACACATGAAATGTGATAGACTTGGAAGGTGAGTGTTAAGCTCCTGAGGCCCTTCAACTGAAGAATAACCCCCACTGTTGGGGTTGTTGGAAGTTGGGAGGCTGCTGGAGACAACGAAAGTAGTCATCTCATTTTGTTTCCTATGAAATCTGTGTCTTGAAAATGCTTGCGTTCCTCTTTGCATTTAGAGTTGGAATTCTTCTCAAGCAGCTGTCCCTACCTCTTCCCCCAGCAAAAATGGAAGTTACACAGATCTTCCAGCAAAGTCAACGAATTAGGTAGCCAGTTTGGATATGTATTGTCTCTAGAACTTTTTGTGATATATGGGAACAATTCACAAGAGGAGGGATCTGGGCACATTTTGTCCTACTTTCTTGAAGTGTTATATGGAAAAGAAGGCAGCACTTGAAGTTTGCGTGTCCTTGGCCAGGTACCGTAATCCTTGTGCAGCCTTGGTGTGCAGCCTTGGCAAGCCCTGCGTCTGGCATTGGACAAAAGGACGTGTAACAGGTTATCATAATTCCCCTCCTCAGCCGCAGTGCCCTTCATACCAGCTATTAGTGAAATGAGGAAAAGAGGCAGTGAAGGGGTCCTTCATGGCCTCTCTTGTTTGCCGCCTTTGTCACAAGGTAGGAAGTAAAGCCTTTGAAGTGACCCTGACAAATGAGAGTGTGCACAAACTCCTGTAGGGAAATTAAGGAGTCTTTCTACCAACCGCTGTCCTCTTTTTTTGCTTGTGATGCCTTCTGCTAAATCTCATCAGAACCGGAAAGGATTTCAAACAGGGATGGTGATTTAACAGATTGTGGATGTGCACGCTCTTCCCCTTGTGCTGAGTGGTGGGCATTTATTTCAAATGTTGGTGACTCCTACTGTATTATCTCATCTCAGTGAAGTAATCCATAGTATCATTACTTGTGGGTTGCTGACGAGACGTTTGTGGAAGCAGCGGAGAGCTACGTGATGCTGTGTGGAAAAATTTAGTGTAAAAATAGAAAACAGAGCAAGTGGAAGCTTTCATTTTGGCACTCATGCAAACAGGTGAAACCAGATTTTGAATGCAAATGTGTATAAAAATAAGGTGTTCTGAATGAATAATTTAGCTTCCTGTGGGAGTGTATGGAATTGATCATTTGCTCAGCAGCCCAAATTTGGAAGTTGAAGCTGCGTGTTGTATCAGCCCGACACCGACACTGGATGCTTCTCTTAACGCTGGCATCAAAAGGCAATTTTTGGATCATTAATATTCACATGTGCAGACCAAAATAAAGTGTTTGCTTTTTGAATTGGCTTCTTCAGGGTAACTCTGGCCAGATTATCTTTGCCTGGGGTGAACCATGCGGAAGGGAATCATAGCTCTCTCTCCATTGTTGCCCGTTAGGGAGGTGATGTTTATTTGACAATAAAAAGCTGGATCTACTCCCAAAGTTGCTTCTCCCACAGAACAGCCATCTCCCAGCCATCACTCTGGTCTCCTGCTGTGATAGTTTAATTTTATTTCTTCCCTTTTATCTGTACCCTAGAAACGTGCTGTGGCTCTATCCTGGCAGGTCACTATGGAGCCCAGGAAGATGAATAACATCTCTAGGCTTGGCCTTTCATGGCTTAGTTCTTGCTGTAGTGTGTCCAGACCACCAGACTGCGGAGTCTTGAAGAGATCTGTTAGTTGCTAAAAGAAAAGTACTGATGACATTTTAGTAAACAGAGCTGTCTCCCCGTGCTCCTGGTCAAGTCCCTTTCTTGCAGATTTCTGAAACAGGGTGATTATTTGTTAATTTAAAAATACAAAGAAAACTGATACGTTATCAACAATGGTGACAAGAAAATAAAAACCCTGCAAAACCTAAAATCCATGCTATTGTCCTTCATAGTAAAGACAGGTAGCCTCTTACAAACAAAGAGCAGAGGTTTTATTGTTCATTTATTTGTTTCGTACAGAAATACAGACATTTTTCACATATGTGCTGAAAGTAGTAAGGCCTTATGTTTCTCAAGATATTTATTTTTTGATCAAGTGTACATGTTAGGCAGACAGATTTATTGATAAGCTAAGTATTTCAGGCAGTATTAGGGTTCCTGTCTGAGCATTTTGTACCTCCCTCCTGTGCATCCTCCTTTTGCTGGAGACAATTGTTCTGGAGCCGTTGTGTTCTACTTCTCCAAGTAGCCTCCTTGGACGTATAGTTTTGTTTCTCCTTGCCCATAATTAATGGCACATAGTGCTATTTGCAATATAAAAGGATGCTGAGTTCACCTTAGCAGTTATTTGCTGTCACCCAGTTGCTTTACTTCATTATCCACTTTGCCAAGTAATGTCTGTGGGTGTGATCGTGTGGAAAAACCCACTTGTCACCTTTTACGCTTGGTGTGTGAATCCTTGTGCATAATAGTCACTTGTCCTTGTTCTGCAGCGTATAAATATGCCACTGGACACAGGGGAAAAATGGGTACACCCTGTTGGGGTGTCTTCTCTGAGAGAAGAGCCAGGTGGTGACTGCTGCTGAAACTTTCCGCTCAGCACGGCTAATCCATTTTCCATTGCTTCTTTCCTAATTCTGATGCTTCTGCTACTATGGGAGATGTTGGTACTTTCTGCTTTTTTATACGTCAGGGCCTGCCTTACTGTCTTGGGATCATTCAAGGATACTCAGCAGACCCTCTGCAGGAAAATAAGTAAATAAAAGGAAGAAAACTGATTACCTTCTTCCATGACATAGAACTCTGTGTAAAGTAGCAGCATGTGACACTGTTCTCCTCCGTGACCTTCAGTGTGATTGAGGGATCTGCTCAGAAGATATTGGTGTAGAACAGGACTTTCTTTAACCTGGTTGGCTACTGTAAGTGAGAGATGTGGAGATTCAACAAAGGTCTCCAAAGACCAAAGAGGTAAAAGGTAATACTACTCCATCCTATATTTAAGCGGCCAAAGGTTGCCTGGTTTGTGTGTTTTCCTGCATGACAACTGTATAACCTGATGCATAAGGTACTAGGAAGTGTTGTAGTCTTAGGGAGTGAGAATTAGGTCCTGTTTTCTCTCAAGGTTACACAGCTCCATAACAAGTTGCTCGAACTTGCTCTGCCTCTGTTTCCCCACTGTGAAATGAGGATGGTCAGACAAAATATAGCTCATGCTCATCAGATCTTCTAAAACTGCAAACTGTCTTTGCTGAAAGTAAATATTTCAGTTTGTATTCACATTAGAAATTTTTTTTAATGCATATTCAGTACTTAATCTTTGGAAAATCATTTAAAATGATAGGACCTCTACATGAAAGTATGCACAACTCTCAAATGAAATCTCTATTGCAAATGATAGAATATGGGATTCTATAAATTAGAGGTACTAGAGATTTCATACCTGGTTTGGTACAATACCCTGACAATGAGGAATATTTGTCTGCAAACAAGTTTGCAGGGGATGATGTGTTCTGCCTAGACTGTGATCATTCAGTTTGCAAGCATTGTTTAATGTTTCTGCACAATCTCAATTCTGATTTTAACCCAGGTGCCTTTTGTCGAGAAGAGTCTGCATGACACTGTTTACATTTGACAGAGCTTGAATAGTTTTGTAAGATTTCACAATGGCATTTCACAAATGTGGCACTAAAATTCAAATTTTTGCTGCTGTCGAATTTCTGTCATCACATTTTGGAGGTGGGGTAAAGAAGATGTGTTGAAGAGTGAGTGTTTTGCTTTCTTCCTCAGTGATACAGCTGCCTTGAGCTATCAGTTATTTTCCTTCATAAATTTTGGGGTTTTTTTCCCCCTTTTCTGACTATTTTCTACTTTGTTTTACAAAGAAACTATTTTAGACTTGAAAGTGTGTGTTTCATAAATATTATCTGATTGTTATTTGCTTTACTTTGTTCCTATGGCATATCTCCATGACTTTATAACCTGAGTAATCTTTGATACATGCTCAAAACTCATTCGATCCGGTTGACTTAAATCTAAGTATATGCTTTAAAGGCTTTGCTGCAGCAAGATCTCAGTCACCAACAGCTTGAGAGATTCATTAGTTAAGTTCTTTAAATACCATAAAATGCATGTCAGAATGCCTATCTGTAATCTATGGCTTGGCTAGGAGGAGGTTTTTGCTTTAAGTTTGAGGGGATTTTTTTAAATTTTCCTTTCTCCTCTTGTTTGAAACTGCTTGGTATTTCTAAATGCAGTACAGTCCTTAAAATTCCACTGTCCTTGAAAGGAATTGTCTCAATTCCTGTTTCCATAGCATAGGCACCCCCTTTATTGCTGGTTGGGTGGCACTTCAAAGCTCTGGTTTGTGAAATTCCTGGTTGGAAGTCACATAAGAATTATTTTTTTTTTAAATTAGTGGGAATCAGAATCAGATTTGCATGATGTCAGATTTTTAAATTTAAAAACCTCACACCAACAAGACCACAAGCGCCTGTTTTATGATGGTGTTTCATCTTTTAGTTAGGAGTGGAGATACAATCTGCCACCCTACAAGCAACTACACAGTAAAATCCAAGAAACCTGTTTTTCCTCTCCTCAGTGCTCTGCTCTTCCTTATACCTTGCTCCCAGCACTTCAATAGGAGTTTTAACAGGACAAAAGATTCATTTGACTCACTGACGTTTAGTAATATTGTTTGAAAGAGAAGTATTGAATTCTCTCAAAGCTAGGATTATCCTGTACTTTTGATGATGAAGACTAAACTTTTTTGAACCATCTGTGTAAAATTCATGTTGTGGTAATTTTACTCATTGTAAGCAGATCTACCTTCCTCTGAAGAAAAGCATGCGTTTGAGTGGCTTTGTGGTCAATGGCATCAGAAAAAACAGGTTGTCTTGGAAAAATACATTTGCCAGTGTTATGCATTATAAAGTCTTTTTTCCATCATACCACTCATATTCCAGTCCTGATGAAAATTGCACCTATTAAGTTAGTCTGCTTTGTCTCAGCCCAACTAGCATTTTACCACTAGTTTGTCACTGAATCAGGATGAATACTGCTTGCCTTCTTTTTTCAAGGAAGGATCTATTAACGTTTTGCTGTAACAAGAAGAAAGGATGCTCTTCCTGTAAAAGTAGTCTCTGCATGTTGCTATGCAGTCAACCATAATTTCTTCAAAAACGAATGTATTTTAGAAGCCAGATATGGTTTTCCTTCTACCTCCTTGCATCATCCGGAGAAAGTGCTGTTGTTGCAAGAACAGAGAATAGAGAAATGACTATAGCCAGGAAACAGAATCAGTCTTTATTTGGGGGAGAGGGTGTGAAGAAATGCTAGATTTCCCAGGTTTGCATAATGTAACCAAGACAAAGCATGTGAAAGCAAAAGAACTGTAAGAATGTTAATATGGCTCCAATTGCTGAAACATATGGAGCCAATCATTGGCACTGCCTCAACACAACTGGGAATGCAAATTAGCATTTTTCTCCAAAAAATATAGAAGATTTTGTCCTACACTTGGTCTAATTGTTGGGGCATTTTCTTTATATAAAAGCAGGGATATTTTCAGGAGCAAGGCAAAGTGTTTTGCCTTCAATACTGATTTCTGGTCTTGTTTTTAATACCTTAAAAATAGGTGAATTATGTGCAAAGAAAGAAAAATATGAAGAGAACTTGGCATGCAGTTGAGCATGTTCTCTAACATTGACACGTTCTTGCTGATCCTACCACACTGAGAGAGGGACTGGTAACAGTTTTGCAAAAAACCCCGTGCTGATATCTATAAGGTGGTACCCTGACAGACTTCAAGTTTAAATTATATTTGGGTTGCAATGCGTCATCTTTGATCTTTAACCACAGATCTGTGTTTCGGTTCAGTGAGGTGCTGAGTCACTTTTAAAAATCTGGGGGTTTTAAAAATATGATTTAAAAGCTTTTCAAATCTTAGATTTTGATCTGAAGAATCCTTTAATATTAACAAAAATGATACGGCAACTTCAAAAATGACTGTGCTTCAAAGAAGTGATTGCTTGATTTGTGCTCTGAGGTCAACTTTCCTCGTTCTACCTCCTTCATTCCTCTTCTTCTGATTTTAGAATTTCTCCAAGTGGAGAGAGGAGGGCTTTATTCCTCTGTGGCATCTGCAATTTTTGAAGGAGACTTTCTGCTGTTTTCTTATCCCTTTGTAAGGAAATTTATCTAAAACTTCACTTTATTGCTGATATTGTTATCAATAATATTTATATTATTCTTATTGTTCCCTAATCTATCAAACAAGAACATACTCAAGTTTATACATAATGACTTATACATAGAGCTGTTTGCAATATCACCATGTGTAAGAACCTGCAGTTTAAGAACTTTTTTTTGTTACATAGTTACTATTTCTCAAACCCTTTGCCTTCAATTGAGGAGCTCCTTCTGTTTCTAATAAAGCAGGTAAGCAGGTCATCTCTGTTGTGGCTGACAACAGCACTGGATATAGTACTTCAATTAGTTTGTGTAAAATGATGAAAGAGAATTCATATGTGATCCAGTTTCTTTCTTTTGCTGTGTTTGGTTTGCCATTGTGTCAGAGGGGAAAGGTAAGGCAAGGAAAGAGGATGGCTTCCATTTTTTAGCAATGTGGATTCAGTTTCTTTTACAAATCTATTTAAAAGCTGCACCTTCCTTCTCATTATTTAAAATGATGAACTCATAATGCGATGTGTTTTGATAAGCAGCAGATATAAGTGAGTGCTCCCCTTATATGCAGCTCCCATACACACAGCAACCCAGTGGGCGGCTTCTTTTATGAACTCCGCAGCATCTTCATTGGTTTGACTGGAACATTTCCAGGTTTGAAGCAGCTCAGAAGAAAATTGCCACTGGGTTCAGTTACATGGAGTGTAATACTGGTTGGATGTTCCTATTTATTTATTTATTTTTCATAGGTGGAAAGAGCCAGATTTGTCAAAACCAAAGCATTTATGGGAGCATAACCTTTTTTGATGAAATTTTGCTGGGAAGGAGCCAGGTAGAATTTCTCATGGAAATACAGAGCTATTGCATGTATAAACTTGAGTGTATATTGAATATGAAAAACAGTAGTCGAGAGCAGTCCTGCTGTGCCACTTAATTCCCTGGTTCCTGGCAATAAATGGCTTAATGGCTCTCAGATCAAGGTTGCATCCAGGCTATTAGCCTTCACAGCGACCGCTGGATCTGTCCTCTATGATCCATTTTGAAGCTGTTTATACTTCTGGCTACCAAAGCTTCTGGTGGCTGAGAGCTGCACAGTTTAACTGGGCATTTTGTTAAAAGCTTTCTTCTGTTGGTTTTAAGTGTGACAAGTAGCTTCTCTGGGCAATACCTCATCTTTGTATTCGTTGCCACTTCTCCACATAAGTCATGAATTCTTTAATAGATCTTTATTGCCACATTGTACAGGGGTTGTCTCTTTCCTGAGGTAGAAGCTGCTTCTCACCTCTGATCACTTTTGTTGCCTCCTTCAACTTCTCTAGTTCATGTATGTGTTTATCAGGAGATAAGGGGCCCAGACAACCAAACACTATTTCAGATGCAGTTGCAGCAGAGCATAACAAGGACCCTTTCTATTTGTTTAATATCCTTTTAAACATAATTTGTAAATTTCTGTCACTCTGGAGGCTGTCTCTTGTTCAAGCCTGGGGCTCAGCCCCTCCACCCTGGAGACCCCTGTGCCACTGAGCTCTGAAAAGACAGTCCTACGGTGCTTCCGTTTGCCAGTAGCAGAATTCTGGTTTGGCATGAAATAGCCACCCACTTTCCTGTAGTGAAGATTATTAAGAACTGTAGATTTAGAATCTCACATTCCTCACTTTTCTGTATATCCCTTACTCTAATAATCCTGATGACATTCTGAGCCCCTCTGAAGAGTAGAAGAGTTACTGATGCTGATTTCTTTATTCCTGTCCCACAGCCAGACACCTCTCAACAGCACCTGTCTTTTAATAACATATAAGAAGGGAAACAATTCAGATTTTGAATAGAAAAATAGGTTTGGGTTCGAGTGGTTTTTTTTCCATTTTGTTTAAACATGCATGATCCTGATTTCTGAGGTATGAGGAGAGTGGCTATGTCTTGCTTCTGCTTCTGTGCTCTTCCTCTTTCCTGGGGGAAGATAACAGCTCCACTTACCCAAATCGTTGTATCACTCAGGGTGAAAATAAGAGACTCAAACTTGTTGGGTTCTTCAGTATGTCTCTGCATTTTATAGCACATTAATATAAATGAAGGTAATGTTTTTGTTACCTGAAGAGTCCCCTCATAGTTCTATGAGGTTTAGATTTGGCTAATTATAATTTCAGACTATTTTTCCGCCTTTAATGAAAGTTTTTCCTCCAATCTGGTTCTATTGTTACATTTGGTCTCTTGACAAAGTACAATGCTGAACAAGTGCTTCAGTTTTATAAAATGATTATTAAATGTGAAACATTTCTTTACCCCCAAAATTGACAATAAGTATAGGCAATTTTATTGAAGGAAACACCAGAAATTAATTTGAAAATACAGGCCTTTAATATTGGTAGGTTGTTCCACAAATAATGGCAGGGAAATAAGTAGAGGTAGGAAAAAATGAAGAAAACTAACCTCTAGATTACTGTTTAAATTCAGATTCTCAGCTTGAGTAAATCAAAACTGCTGTGCTGAAGTGATATGATCTATATTCACTTAAAAGTATTCTATCTAAATCAGCAGAAATATGCTATTTGCACAAGGTGGCTACCAGGGTATTACAGAGATTGTCCTAAGAAAAACAGCTACTTTTGTGATTCAACAATGGAGCCTGAATACTTGAAAACTAAAATTACTCAGTCGATGTTACAGTTGTCCAGTTTATTCCTGCTTGTAGTGAAGCATGACAAATTGGAGAAGGCCTGACAAAATCTAGATCCAGACTTCTCCTAAATTCCAGTATTTTGTCTCCAGCACTCTGGGTTGGACTGTTGAGTAGTTTTCTTTCCGTCAAAAGTGTGTGGAGGCTATTTCCTGCAAAAGCAGGACAAGGATGATGAAACTACCTGAAGTTCTCTTGCAAGTGGCATCTGACCTTAACGTGGGAAATTCAGTGGGTTGGTTGCTGGCTCAGATGAAGAGGAGCTTTCCAATCTGCTGTAAATAAACAACAAAGCATCAAAGGACTCAAGCTACAGGAATACAAACCATGTGCCCTTTACCTCCCCTATTGATTACATTGCTCTCTAAACCTGTGGAGATTTGACACCTCAATCAGCTTTCCCAAGTTGTGCATCAATTTTTTTTGTCATAACAACTTGACTTCCAGCATAGGTAGAGTACAAACATAGAAAGATGCTTCAGCAAAAATACTAGAAGGGCTTTACAATTTACTTTTGGGGCAAAGGTCACTAACTCCTTTGATATTTTCTTTTCCACTTTCCTCATGGTTCATTAAATTCCCTGAAAGGACGTAGTATGTTGTGCACATAAATGAAATGGCCATTACTAAGTGCCATCACTTAGGTCTAGTAACTAGTTTAAAAGACACCCAGAAACCCTAAACCCCTCCACTATTGAATGGGGCCATTTCCACACAGGGAGTGTCACAAGCGCTTTTAAGTCTTTGTAAGTCAAAGCTCTAAGAATATATTGCACTAGTGAGTTGCAAAGACCTTTGTTAGATAATTCATGTATTTATTAATTGATGTAATAATAATTGATAGCTAATGTAGGTCAGCTTGTTAGGTACTGATATATCTAGAGTTTAGTCTCATCATTGTGTTCATGGTACAAGGTGAGCTGCAAGCAAGGAGAGTTTCTGCTCGTAAGGGACCATAACTGCAGCTGGCAAGAAGTGTTGAGGAGTAGCCTTGTCAATTAAGCATCTATGACCCAGAATTTTTACCAAGACTACTAGTTACTATACAGTTTATAGGACAGAAATTATAAAATCACATTATCTGTGTCCACATCTCCCTTCACATTCCTTAATGCAAATTAATGTAGAAATACTATATCTATAAACATTACAATAATTTCTGTTTTATAGTTTGGAACCTGCTTTCCCTCCCCGCCCCGTACTGAAGAATTTTAATGTTTTTTACTCCAAGGACTCTTTGATAACATTATTGCTACTATTATTAAAAATATTGAAGAGATAAATATCATTATAAGTACTTCATAGAGAAGTGATTTTTTTCTTCTTTATCAACAATTCCTGCAAAAACCTATTTTTAGAAAGAAGGCTGGTTTTTAAATAAATTTTTTTCATTCAAGTTTGTTACTTTGAGCCAACATTGATGTCATTAATGGTATACAGTAGTTTTTGCACCATCTCTCAATTAAAACATTATGCTTTTTGAAGTCATAGTGCATTTGCCTAAAAAAAAGTCTTTGCCATCTCTTCTTTCCTTGCTTCTCAGGCCTTGAAGGAAGTAAGACTAACTCAGAAAGATTAGCAAGGTCACTAAATCTGAACTTGAGAAGGATCAGAGCCACTGCAGTCTGTGTTTATTCCTTCCCTTCAGGATTAGAGATTCTCCTTTCGCAGCTAGAGTTCATAGGACAGGGGAACTGATAAAGATGGGCAAGATGGAACAATGGAGCAATTTTTGCTGCAGTAACATAATCCCTTGTAAATTCCTTAATGATATCAACGTACATTAAAACCAACTTGTTTTCTGCCTGCCCGATATGGTCCTTGTGTAACATTATCGCACTGAGCTCCAGCCGCTCGCTGCCTGGAAATCGCAGGATGAGTCAGGGCAAGCACCAAGAGAAGTCACTGAGTCTTGTTCTCCTCTCTCGTCTTATGTGGTGATCTCTTAAATACGACCTTGGAATTTGTCTCAAGTGTAAATGAATGAAACTGGACTAATAATGCCAGTAATGCAAGTCCATTTTAGTTCAATTTTCTGCAGTAAAAGAGGACTTTGAGGTCTGCTGCCTTGAAAAACATTTCAAGGTGAAATAGATTATCTAGTAAAAATGTTTGAGTCAAGGAAATAGCAAGAAAGGAGAGGAAGTCTCTAATTCAGAAGTGAAAACATTTTTCCTATTTCCCATTCCTGCAATCCAACCTTATTTTCATTGTGTTTATCTTGCTGTTTCTTCCAATTAAATTTCTGCTTTTGCTCTTTTTTTTTATTCTCTCCCTTCCTTACACTCATGGTGTTTTCTTCATTTGACAATTGATAGTTAAAACATGAGATGAGTTGTACTGAATGAGGAATTAAAAAATAAGTGTGTGTAAATGGTTGAATCAGGAAAGGCCTTCAAGCAGTTTCGTTAATAAATACTCATTTTTGTTTGTATTGCATTCAGGATAAAGGAAGAGGAGATCTAAAGAATTCTGCATTTGGGGTTTGCCAAGAAAAAAAACTGTGGTGTGAGGCATGGCTTACTATTGAGTGCTTAGTTTGTCTGTATTCTTGCATATTGATAATATTTATTAAAATAATAACCTTTTCTTCATTGTCCCTCCTTCTGCAAGTAGTATTTTGGTCAGATGTTGATGCTGATTTGGTAGCTTTAGAAATCAGAGATGTTGTCTGCTAGTTTATTCATTGTGATATTTATATATGAATCCCTTAGTTCAGCTGTCATGCTGGCTTCATAGTTCCCTGGTTGTCGTCTGTTGTGTCTGAAGGTTTGAGGATGTCTTCTGCACCTTGATATGATCCCATGGCAGGGAGTTGCTCTCATAGGTAACTTTCCTTGAGTGTGTTTCCCTTAAGTGACAGCCTGCTTGGAACCCATGAAATGTAGAATTGATACCTGGAGTTGATCCATATAATGCTGGTTCCGTAATCAAGCATAATCTAATGAGCTCATTAATTGGCCCTTTTTGAGCTTCATTTCAACAGTAGCGTTGAGGTAAATTGAAGGAAATGGATAATCTCTCTGAAATGTTTGCCTCGAGTCAAAAGTACCTGCCTTGCTCCCACTAAGTGTTCTTCAGAGCAATTTTCAGATTTGAGTGTCAGGCAATGTAGAATTTGCGCTGGCTGTTCGCAAGCACCCTGCCCTGAAAGAGGTGGACACAGAGATATGAGCTGATCTGGTTTACTCTGTTAAATGTTTCCATTACCTTTTTCTTCCTGACTCATGGAGCTTTTTGCTCAGTAGCTGCAGCTGTCAGGTTGTTTCTGACAAACCTGGTGGCAGTCATTGAAGACTGGAAATAGTAATACCCAAGCATGCAGCCCTAGGATTTGATGCAGTGAAGTCAGCAGAAGGATACTAAGGCCAGCGGTTTTATCACCCTAGCAAACTTTGATTCAGGCAAAGCCCATTTCAGCAGTATTAGTTGGGATGTCAGGCCATGATCAGGAATAATTGAAGTACACATTCTCTTTTGCTGCCTTGGCTACTAGTTCCTTGTTATGGTTAGTTTTCTGTCTTGGGACTTGAGCAAGCAAACAAGATCTTTTCCTGTTATAAGTGTGCGTGAATTCTGCTGTGGATCAAGCAGGTAAGAAGATTTGTAATGATATGTTGGAGAGGAGTCATACAGAGAAGGTCCTTTCAATTTTTATTGTGTCAGCCAGTCTTAATATAAGAGATTAAGCAGCAGGGATAGGCTAGTTATGTTTTTTAGGCTCTTGGATAGGAAATGCAGCATGGGAAATTTCAAAATGTGGCTGTTTGTGAACATGAACTCCAACTGGCCACACTTACGTAAAAACCAGATTAAACAGATTCTCATTTTCCTTAAAGCACTGAATAGAGGCTTACACTCAATTCTAAGAAAGAAAGATGTTAACGTGAAAGGACTTTTCTTTATACAAACATGGATAACAATGCTCAAATACATAAGACTCAAAGATACTTATTGAAGAGACCCAAATGTGTAGAATAAACAGAGGAAGTGACCAAAGATATGCTTGCTTTATAATGCTTTTTTAGTGTAGGATCTCTAATCAAGGGCTGTTTCAGTTGAGGAGTGCAAAGCGAGAATTGCCAACGTCCTTGATAGATATTGTAAGATGAACTGAAATTGATTTTCTCCTGTGTTTTAAAAAAAACCAAAATGGGTCTAGAGGAATAACTATGGGCCATTTTCTTTACATCTAGTATCAAATAAAGAGTTAGTGCTCACCAAATATTTGAAATTGTCTGCCTGTGGATTGAAGCCAGGTTAGCCCAAGTGATCTGGTGATAGTGTAAGAGCAGTTTGCCAAGACTTCTGCCAATGATTATTTAGAATGATATTAGTCTGTATGAGTGACAAACTTAGATTTATTTATCTTTCTTAGAAGTATATTTGTATTGCTTTTCAGAATGAATTAGTCAATTTTCCCTGGGCCAAGAACTAATGGAGTATAGGTACTGTTCAAGACCCTGGAAGCCTTCAGAAGACAATATTTTGCTAAAACTGTCCAATACAGGGCATGCAGCATATACATGTTACTAACAGTGTCTTGATGTTTTCATGTAGAACTGCAACTTTTTCAGTAACCTGTAGAATATCTATAACATCTAAAAAAAAGCCACTGAGGGTTTTTTTTATAGGACCTTAATGTTTCTGTGCTTATGTGTACAGTCACACACCTTACGTGATGAGATACACGTCTAAAAAATCTTCTGGCCTTACTTGAAGATAGTCTTGATCAGTTTTTTCCAGGGTCCCCAAAGCTTGTTTTCCTTCTGCTTAGTCTTCAGATTCTTTTTCTTCTTTGTACCTCCTGTACCTTCCATTAATCTGTTTGGGTTAGAAGGCTTACAGGTCTTTTCTGCTCAGAAAACTCACCTTTAACAATGGTTTCTGGTACTTCCTCCTTGCTTATTCTCTGCAGATCAGCTGCTGGAGAAATTAGAATATCTTACAGTTGACCTCCTTAGTGTATTCATTATTCTAATTAGTAGAAATCATTCTATGTTAATTGTTCTTGAGGTTATACTATAAATGCTTCCAAAAAGGGTGCCTGATATATGAAATGGTCCATGTCAGCAAATGGTTGTTCAGTGCCTGGTGGGAAGCAGTGGAACATTTCACAAAGGCAGTCTTTAGCATGACTTCATTCTCTACTTTGCCCAGGGCAAGCCTATGTCTATTCATTGGCTCTGGTGGGAACACAGTCTCACTAGATTAAACTCTGCTTTTGTAAATAACGCCTTAGCAGAACAGACCACTTTCATTAAATCAATCGGAATCAGTCAGTTGTGCATTGACAAGTTTCTTAAACATTTGGCAAGTCAGCTTTCTCCTGTGTCTCTTAGGGGAGACCTTATGCTCCTATTTCAAGAAGAACTATTTAGCCATCTTCTGTGAAGTGATTGTATGGTTTTAGTGCCTTGCAGAAGTGCACGAAGCTCATTTTTTAGGAGACTTTTAGGGGACAGAGTGGGAAATATCTCTAGTGAGGGCTTGGGAGTTGACGACACAAACCCACACTTGCTGTTAGATATGTGGACGGAATCCTGGTGCCTGGGATTTGAGGAAAGTATCTGAAAAATCTGTTGCCTGCCCTGGCTATGGCCCTTTTAACTGCTGATTTCTCTAATTTGGTTTTTTAATCAGCAGTTCTTTTATTAGAATCAGCAGCAGTTTTTTCTCCCTCCTGTTTCCCACTACTCTGTGAAGAAATGTGTGGCTCTTAGGGATTGCAGGGAGCAGCTAACAGAGTGGTCAAGAAAGTTCTTCATATTATTAGGAAACGGGATGATGGGGTTTTTCAGTCTGGAAAAGAGAAGGCTCTGGGGAGACTTCATTGTGGTTTTCCAGTATCTGAAGGGGGACTACAAGAAAGCTGGGAAGGGACTTTTTAGGCTGTTGGGCAGTGATAGGATGGGAGGGAATGGATTAAAGCTAGAGATAGGTCGATTCAGGTTAGACATTACGAAGTTCTTCACCATGAGGGTGGTGAGACACTGTAACAGGTTGCCCAGGGAGGTGATGGAAGCCCCATCCTTGGAAGTTTTTAAGACCAGGCTGGATGGGGCTCTGAGGAACCTGCTCTAGTGGGAGATGTCCCTGCCCATGGCAAGGGGGTTGGAACTAGATGATCTTTAACGTCCCTTCCAACCCTGACAATTCTATGATTCTTCTTTTCCTGAAGGTAAAGCTAAATTTGAGCAGCAGGGAACATGGAGAATGTTTGTGAGCATAACTGAGGGCTGAAAAGCTAATGTCTTCTCCCTTCCCAACCTTGTTCAACAGGGCCAGAAGGGAGTTTAAAGGTCAGCTTCAAGTGTGCTGGAATGCTCTTTTCTAAATCTTCCAGTTCTTGGAGGTCTGTTTTTTCGGTGAGAAGTGGGCAGTGCTAGGACGAAATATCCATTTGCTACCTTTTTATAAGTCCCAATGTCACATGCTTTAAATGAGTGTATTCCTGTAATTATACCTGTATCCAGATTTTATTCAGACCCTTTAGCTTAGTAGCCTAGAGCTCTGCACAGCTCAGCTTGTGGTCTCAGGATAAATCAATGCCCTTAGGAGGAGGACTTGCACCTTCTCTTACCCTCCTACTGTCCTCTCCATCATCCTTTTGTACTCCTAGAATTTCCTGATTGATGTTGCCCCTGTCAAGTGTTAGGGCTGGGCTGGCCACTAGACAAATGGCAGACAATCTCTATCAATCCCTCTTGCTTCTCCAAGGGGAAGAGGAAGGCCAGTAAGGGAGAGAGACTTATGAGCTGCGAAGGAAACTAAAACAGCTTTGATGAAAACAATAACAACAATATGAAATATGTACAAATATACACAAACCCAATATTGAACCCAACCTGATGGCAATTACATCACTGTCACCAGTGATGCTGTGGGGTAGGCACTGGGAAAGTCCCAGACTGGACTCAACAGCAGAAGGGAACCAGGTTCAGGAGCTGGATTCTGGAACACATGGATTGGGATCGGAGGCAGAAGGGGCAGAGTCCTCCTTGGATACTAGCCATTGAAGAGAAGCTTTTGATCCCTCAGCTTTATACTAAATATGATGTATATGGGATGGGATACTTCATTGGTCAGTTTAGGGTCACCTGTCCTTTCCATTTCTCCTCACAGCTGTGGCCTTTACATCCTGCACCTCCAATGTGGTACACAAGGTTTAGCAGTGGCCTTGGTCTGCACAGGAACAAGTATAAGGAAGAGCCTTTCTGAACACCAATCCTTGGTAGTAACTCTAAACATGGAGCGTTATCACTGCCAGAAGCAGAGACTGTCTGCAAAAGATGCCCTTAACTTCAGAAAGTACAGTTAGTTAGAGGAGACTTAGATGGAAAGTGAAATCACTGACCAGAATTAGTTCTATTCTAGCTCAAACTAGGACAGCTCCAGACAGAGCCTTGTAGAAAGGATTTTAGCCCAAGAGCCCTCTGGCAGATGTTTTTCCTCTTTTGTACCCCCCAAAGGATGGGATCCCTTAATCTCCTGACTTGTTTGGAACCAGCCCTCCTTTCTGCTGAGGGAGGGTTGTGAAGCTTTTCTGCCATTATCCCGTTCAAATACACTGCTGAAAGTGCCATTAATCATGATGAAGAATTTCCCCTTCCTGCTGGCTGTGGCTCGATCCTACTTGCTTTGCCCTGGGTTGTGATCCTCGCTGGTATTACTGGGGCCTTTGATTTGAAGCTGTGCCTTCATTTCCCTATGTCTGGAGGCAGTTTTGAAAATAACCCCTGTCCTGCCTCTGTTATCTCAGCAAGGCATGTGGCACGGCCTGTAGTCTGTCACCAGTTTGTCTTCATTCAGAGATCCTGGTTCTTCCTTTGTTTCTGCAAGCACCTGAACCACAGGTTGCAAAATGGAGGGTCACTGGAAGATCCTGTACCTTCCTCTGCTTTGCTATTGGACCCTAATACAGCTTCATCATCTGAGGGTTGCTGAAGATGTGAACACCTGGCCCCAGGACAGTTTTCTTTGTGTTTGTTCTCACTTCCTTTTTCTAGCTGGGATCTGAGTCCCTGAGTTTACTCTTTAGCTGTAGGAAGGCAGCAAAGCACAGTTGTCTTGTAGACATGCAACTTGGGTCACAAATATGCTGTGTGTCCCTTCAGGCTTGTGCCATGAACACAAGAGGAGAAATAACTCAGGGTTTCCCACAGAGGGCTAATATGCTGCAACCAGGTGTCTGAGGAATGGTCACAGCTGACTTTCACTATTTGTGCCTTTGTCCTTGGAAGAGATGGCACCTTCTGTCCTTCCTTCTGTCCTTGACAGCAGGCTCCAGGAAATCTACCTTGGGACTGTAAGCATTTTTCTTTAAGTTCAATGTGATGAACACAACAAAGTGCTCAAGTCAATTTTAGGATATATTTTTAGCTACAAATTAATCTATTACTTGCTTGAAATGCTGGTCTGCCGACTGCACACACTACTCTGTAATGTCATGCAGGCATAAATGGTGATCTGGTGACCTGGAGGAGATGTGACTCCTCACCCTTTCTGCACTGGGCACATTCACCTACAAGGAGAAATTCCATCAGAACATCTAGCCAGTCTTTGGGGTTTTTTTTTACCCAAAATGCTCCTAGGAGTTACTACAAATATGTGCTGAGCAATTTCAGAATGGCTGCAGTGGTAAAACCAATTTTTTTTTTTTAACGTACCACATGCAGTTTTCTGGTGAGGTGCAGTGAGAAAATTGGGTATTTAAATTGCACAGCAACGTCACAGCTGTTTACAATACCAGAGGACCAATATTCCCAGTATGACAATGAATTTTCAGTTATTCCTTGTTACTTAGCAATGAATTTTCAGTTATTCCTTGTTACTTAGAAGTGGTGAAACAGAAGAGTAAGCCAAGATTTTTCTTCTTTCCTCTATATTTTATTTCAAGGAATAGAATCATATCAATTGCTATGGAATTTGTAAGTAGTATTGAATGCAACTAACAATTACATCACCTGCTCCATGCTGTACAGACCTTTTGACATGGTTTTATTGCTGCCTCATAATCAGTAAAATTTGCTACTTACTTGAGTGTGGGAACCAGAATTTCCTTCTATTTGGCAGACGTTATTAAAATCTCAGGACTATCAGGACCATAATAAATTAAGGGTGTATACCGGGAATTTGTACAATACATAACCCTACATGTTGTTAACTGCTAATACAATTAATCAGTTAATTAGCTACTAATATAACTTTTGGATCTCCAAACTGTGATTTGTCAGTGGTGGTCAGTTTACGCAGAGCTTCAGGGTTCAGCTGTAGTGAGGACTTTCAATGAATAGTGTAAGGATAAGCACAGTATGGAAAGTCCTGAAGTTGCCTTGCTTCTTCTGGGCTGACCAGAGGTTTCATGACAGCCTTCAGTGAAGCACAGGTTATTTATTACACACCCTTGCTGAGGAATGGATTCAGGATTTCACATCTGCTTATAGCATTGTGTAGATGTACTGTGCAGTTGAATGTTTGCTATAATTTCATGGTAGTCAGTGATCAGTGATGAACACCAGTGGATGGCCATCATAGGATGAGGAAAAGACTGAGGTGTTTAATGCCTTCTTTGTCTCAGTCTTTAATAGCACGACTAGTTGTTTACTGGGTAGACAGCCTCTTGAGATGGAAGACAGGGCTGGGGAACAGAAGGAGGCCTCCATAACACAAGAGGAAATGCTTAGTGACTTGCTGCACCACCCAGACACACAAAAGTTTATGGGGCCAGACTGGTTACACCCAAGAGTGCTGAAGGAGCTGGAGGATGTGCTCACCAAGCCACTCTTCATGATTTATCAGCAGTCCTGGCTAACTGGGGAGGTCCTGATGGGCTGGAGATTAGCAACTGTGATGCCCACCTACAAGAAGGGCCAGAAGGAGGATCTGACTGCAGTGACAAGGAAGGCCATAAAACACATCATTTACTGGATAACCAGGCAATCAGGTCCAATCAGCATGGGTTCACAAAGGGCAGGTCCTGCTTAATGAACCTCATCTTCTTCTATGACAAGATGACCCACTTGGTGGATGAGGGAAAGGCTGTGGATGTTGTTTATCTGGACTTCAGCAAAGCCTTTGACACCATTCCCCACAGCATCCTCATGAAAACACTGTCTGCCCTAGGCCTGGACAAGCTCTCACTCTGCTGGGTCAAACACTGGCTGGATGGCCGGGCTCAGAGAGTGGTGGGGAATGGAGTTACATCCAGTTGGTGATCAGTCACAAGTGGTGTTCCCCAGGGCTCAGCGCTAGGGCCAGGGGCCACTCTTTTTTAAGATCTTTATCAATGACATTGAAGAGGAGATAGAGAACATCCTCAGTAAGTCTGCAGATGACACCGAGTTAGGTGGGACTGTTGATCTGTTTGAGGGTAGGAAAGCTGTGCAGAGCGACCTTGCCAATCATATGGGCTTTGACAAGGCCAAGTGCCTAGTCCTGAACTTGTGCCGTAACAACCCCAGGCAATGCTACAGGCTTGGGGAGGAGTGTCTGCTCATCAGAAAGAAATCTGGGAGTATCGATCAACAGCTGGCTGAACATGAGCCAGTAGTGTGCTCAGGTGGCCAACAAGGGCAACAGCATCTTGGTTTGTATCAGGAATAGTGTGGCCAGCAGGACTAGGGAAGTGATTGTCCCACTGTACTTGGCAGTGGTGAGTCCGCACTTTGAGTACTGTGTTCAGTTTTGGGCGCCACAGGATAAGAGAGACACTGAGGTGCTGAAGTGGGTCCAGAGATGGGCAACGAAGCTGGTGAAGGGTCTTGAAAATAAGTCCTATGAGGAGCAGCTGAGGGATCTGGGGTTGTTTAGTCTGAAGAAAAGGAGGCTGAGGGGGAGACCTTATCCCTCTCTACGACTACCTGAAAGGAGGCTGTAGAGAGGTGGGTGTTGGTCTCTCCTCACAAGTAGGACAAGAGGACATGGCATCAAGTTACACTAAGGGAGGTTTAGGTTGGACATAAGGAAGAACTTCTACACCGAGAGGTTATCAAAGACTGGAACTGGCTGCCCAGAGAGGTGGTTGAATGGCCATCCCTGGATGTATTTAAAAGCTGTCTAGATATTGTATTCAAACATATGGTATACTAGTGGCCCTGGTAGAGTTAGATAATGGTTGGATGGTTGGACTTGATGATCTTAAAGGTCTTTTCCAACCATAGCGATTCTGGGATTCTGACCATTGGCCCAAAAGTTTGAGACTTAGTGAACTCAAAGCCATTGTTTAAAACACAGCCTGGTTGTGTATGAATGACAGAAATACAGATTGCGGTGAGGGAACAGAAGATGTTGCCTAGAAGACAATTAAATATTACGTAACTCTTCAGATAATTTTTTTTCTATATATTTATCCCATCAATGTGCACTTCAGTTCCTGTCCAGTGTTGAGAATAAAAAATTGCTTGAGGCAGTTCTTGAGGGAAATTTTATTTCTCAGCTTTGGAATTTCTAGAGCTTGTATGTTTATATAAGAAACTGTGTTTCATAAAGATTTGTTGTTATTATACACCGGCAAATAATGTATGGTTTCCAGCCCTGTGCTTGGGTTAAGTTTTGTGTTATACCTGCAGATTTGCCTATTGTAGAATTCATTCAGAAAGAAAACTCTTTGAATTGAGAATTTCTAGTCTTTCAGGGAGTACTCAAGAGACTTAGGTAAGACTGGTGTCTTTGGTAATGAGGTTGTTTTCCAGGATTTGCAGACAGAAGTCTGTTGTTTAACCTTACTCAAATTTAAGCGAGTGCTTCCCAACAGATTTCTAGCAGGAATTGTTGGACCACTATATCACAACAGCTGTCAGATGCTTTGTAAAGATAATTACCCCCACATACTCAGTTGACCCTGTAAATTAAATTTGGATACACCTTTGAAATATAATTAGCCACACTATAGTTAACTTTTTCTCTGGTAAAATGTGATGTTTTTGCCAGGTGCAGGGCAGGAGAGGAAGCAATAAGGGGGGTAATGGGGAGAATGGAATTGATTATAACTAGTATAAATTTCAGATGATGTAAAGCATCATCTCTTTGCACAGAGAAGCCAGTGATTAAAGACCTGGATAGTTCTACACAATTGACTTATACTCTAGAGTAGTGTTCTCCAAATTACAAAACCAATCAACCACCCTAATTGCCTTCATTCAAAACCAGTCACCAATTTGATTCCTTTATCAGCCAAATAAGACAGCATAAATCAGCCAGTATGTGTGTCGGGGAATGCACATTTGGGACCCAGCCAGATCTTATGTAAACCTAACAATAATGTATTAAATCCATGGCCAGGAGAGACTTGCAATTCTCACTTGAGCGCAGCGTCTCCTTTCAGTTCTCTGCGACGTAGTGAGCATAGGATTGAAATGCTCCGGGTCTGAATGCAGACCCCAGCTAGGACGGTGTGACTTGACAATGGCTGTGGTGTAAGCGAGGGCTGAACAGGGCTTTTACTTTGTAATGTCTGCTTTTATTAGGATTTTGCTATAAAAGGCTCTAATGGGATTTACTTTGCTCCCATTGAATCAAACTGTTACTGACATTAGTGAGAGCAAATTCAGACTCTAGTCAGCTTTTCACTGTTATAAAAGCATTTGTTGGTTTCTTTTAGTGGAGTGGAGCTAATTAATTTTCGTTTTTGGCACACATTCTCTTCATCTGCTTTTGTGTGCGTGTTCTGGGTTTTGGTAGGTTTTTTTGAGGGGGTGTGGTAATAATTTCCTTATTTTTAAATTTGACCCTTTTTCAGCATGTCTGTCACCCACTAGTATAAATGGGAAGTGGAGTTGTATGGCAGCTTCTGGATCTTGGACACACTGAATGACTATGGAAACAATTAAAGATTGTGCTGTGCCTGAGGAGTCTTTTCTTGGCAAGAGGACTGAACTGCTCTCTAGATATCAGTAGGACTGAATGCCCATTAAAAATGCACCAAGCATAATTTGACTGTCAGTTTAGGAGGTGCAGTCACAGGTAGGCAGTAAAAGATCTTGCTGGGGAAACAGCAGTATTTAAAAGCGAATGGATTAATCAGATGCTTGAAGTAGAAGAATACAGAATATGTCTACCACTGAGAGTACTTTGTAGGAAGTTTGGTAACAAATTTTGACCACTGTATACATGAATCTAATGTGAGTAGTCGTGACTGAATTGTCTATTATTAAAAAAAAGCAGAAAATTTCAAGAATTTAGAGAACATCCATGTCTTTCAAATGTGAACAACAGGACAGTGTAGATGACTGACAAAATGACAGACTAAACCTGGAAAGGAGGTACAGAACATTTCACTGATACATGAAAAACAATGAGTGTCATGCTGAAGATGACCTGTTCCTCTTTTTACTTCTGCCAGGAATAAAAGAACACGGACATCTGATTTCTGATTAAATGTAAACACATTCCATAAATACAACATAATATTTTATGCAGACAATATTGAACGTGTGATACTTCTACAGGAGAATACTAGCTATGGCCACATTGTGGTTATTATGACCAGTACCTTGTGCCTTTATGAAGATTCAAATATAAAAATAGTTAATTCTTAGGTTTCAAGATATAAATGTATCTGAAAAGGAATCCTCTGCTGATAAATAGCATTACCCAGCTTTCCAGGTGTTTAATACTGATTGTTTTCGAAGTTGTCTCATAGATTACCTCTAAATTCTTGAACAGGATGTCAGATTATGAAACAATGGCAAACATTTAGTATAATTGTTTGAAAAAAATGTATTTCCTGTTGCTGCATGTTTTCTGAAATAGCTGAGGGATATACTCTGGCTTCCTTTGGCTGTTAATAGGAGGTAAAATGCACCATTCTAAAATAGTAAAGAATTGAAGCCCCAAGGACGCTTGCAGCCAGTTTCAAAGAAGGAGACACTGTGACGTAACCTGTGACTTCTGGTTAATTTTAGGAAATTACTCTGTCATTCATGGCTTCATATCTAGAAGTATGTCATTCCTCAGCTTGGACAGGGGAGAGAAACAGAGAGGCATGCTTATGTTGGGCATGTTTGCATGTGTAGGACCTGATCCAGGAGGGAAGAAGCTGGCTACAAAGCAGAGGTTATGCATTTGATAGAAAAATCGAAATGGCAATAAGGACTTTTTTAGCAAGGTCTGACCAAAGCATAGACAACATGTGAGACTGTTTAGAAAACAAAACAAAAAAATCCTGACTGTCTGTACAGTCCCTTCTCAAGCTTGTGGGCCTGGCTGCTGGCCACCAAGGAGGTGCTCTGCGAATGGGATAACTAAAACTTTGAGGAGGAGATATCCTCATGCTATTAGAGGATGAGTCCTGCCAGTCAGATGAAGTCCCTGGCGACTGGAAGAAGGGAAACATTATTACACCCATTTTTAAAAGTGCTAGAAAGGAGGATCCTGGGGATTACAGACCTGTCCGGCTCACCTCTGCACCTGGGAAGATAATGGAACATGGCTTCACTAAGGGTAAGTCCTGCCTGACCAACCTAGTGGCTTTCTACAATGGAGTGGCTACATCAGTGGACAAGGGAAGAGCTATGGTTGTCATCTATCTGGACTGCTGCAAGGCCTTGGACATGATTCCCTACAACATCCTTCTCTCCAAGTTAGAGAGATACGGATTTGATGAGTGGACTCTTCAGCGGATAAGGAATTGGCTGGATGGTCACATCCGTAGGTTAGCGGTAATGGTTCGGTGTCCAAATGAAGATCAGTGACAAGTGGTGTCCCTCAGGAGTCCATACTGGGACCAGTGCTTTTTAATATCTTCAATTACCTATATCTTAATGATTTAGACAGCAGGATTGAGCGCACAATCAGCAAGTTTGCAGATGACACCAAGCTGAATGGTGTGGTCAATATACCAGAGAGAGGGGATGTCATCCAGGGGGACCTGGACAAACCAGAGAAGTGGGCCCTGGTGAACCTCATGAAGTTTAACAAGATCAAGTGCAGGGTGCTGCACCTGAGTTGGAACAATCCTCGTTTTCAACACAGGCTTGGGGATGATGTGATAGAAAGCAGCCCTGCAGAAAAGGACTTGGGTGTTCTGGTGGATGCAAAGCTGGACATGAGCCAACAGTGTGCACTTGCAGCCCAGAAGGCAGATCGCATCCTGGGCTGCATCAAAAGAAGTGTGGCCAACAGATCAAGAGAGGTGATTCTGCCACTCCACTCTTCTCTGGTGAGACCTCAATCTAGAGTACTGCATCCTGCTCTGAAGCCCTCAACACAAGGACATGGACCTGATGGATCCTGCCCAGAGCAGGGCCATGAAAATGATTGGAGGGCTGGAACACCTACAGGGATAGGCTGAGAGGGTTGGTTGTTCAGCCTGGAGAAGAGAAAGCTCTGGAGAGACCTTACGGTGGTCCTCCAGTACCTGAAGGAGGACTACAAGAAAGGTGGAGAGGGACTTTTTACAAGGGCGTGTAGCAATAGGATGAGAGGCAGTGATTTTAAACTACTGTAGATTTTGATTAGACATTAGGAAGGAAGTTCTTTACTATGAAGGTGGTAGAACACTGGAACAGTGGAACAGGTTGCCCAGAGAAGTGGTGGAGGCCCCACCCCTGGAGACATTCAAGGTCAGGCTTGACAAGTCTCTGAGCAACCTGATCTAGTTGAGGATATCCCTGCTTACTGCAGGGGGGCTGGGCTACTTGTTCTTTGGAGGTCCCTTCGAACCTGGGGCATTCTGTGGTTTTATGATTCTATAATTTTATAGTTCTGTGATTCTGGCGAGTGGCTGCCAACTGGATATGACTCCATTCACTACAGCTCTCTGGGCCTGGCCAGCTAGACAGTTTTTAACTCAGTGAAGAGTCCACCTGTCTTTTCCATGAGCCACCAGCTTCTCTAGGAGAATGCTGTGGGAGATGGTGTCAAAGGCTTTGCTGAAATCCAGGTAGACGGCATCCAGAGCCTTTCCCTTGTCCACTAGGCAGGTTACCTGATCATAGAAGATCAGGTTGATCAAGCAAGACCTGCCTTTCCTGACCCCATGCTGGCTGCACCTGATCCCCTGGCTGTCCTGCACTTGCCACGTGAGCTCACTCAAGGTGAACCTTTCCATAATTTTTCCAGGTACCAAGGTCAGGCTGACAGGCCTGTAGTTCCCAAGAAGTGGAGAGCACTGACTTTTGATATGTGGGGCTTAAAGAAAAAAGCCATAGGTGCATATATTGATATTCTTGCTGCAGCAGGCAACAGATTCCGTGGAAGCAGCACTAACACAAGATTGTGTTCTGCCAAATCTTGAGGCAGTCTCAGCTACTTCTCTTTTTAGAAGGAGGAATGTATGCAACATATTGATTTTTCTTACCCCTCAGAAAAATCCCTGCATTTTTATGGTGGCTGGTCAGAAAGATCTGGTTTTGCAAGGATGCAAACAAAGAATTCCAGATTTCCCTCTGCAGGCTGATGGACCTTTAAACAAAACTCCCTGCACAGCAGGGACATCTGTTACAATTTGTCATCCACAAACTTTAAGGATACTGAAAATTCAGCTATGGGGCTCAATCCTTAGCTAGACCCAGCAGGAGAAGTAAAAGGCGAAGTCTGTGTGCTGTAATATTTCCTAGGTTCCTGCAGCAAACTGGAACTATGGAATTTAACCTTAAGTTAACCAGAGCATGGCTTGAACACCTTTCCCTCCACTTCTTTATCGTAGAATACCTGACTAAGGAGGTGGGCACAGTGACAAGCTGCTTGACGGAGCCATTAGAGGTGTACTGTACATTAGGACGATATTTTTTAAAAATAAATCATTCCTGGCACTGTGCCAATGGCAATTTTTCATTTACCTCGTGGAAGTGGGAGCCAGTCCAGTTGTTGGCTTTTACACTTAATAACTTCTGTGTCTTCCTTTGGGAGCTAAAGGGTACCAAACAGTTTTTGTCTAGTGCTGAAGACTGTAAAATAGTTTCTGCCCTACTTTAAAACAGGCTCATTAGCTGCTGAATGATACGTATTTAGGACACACATAATTTTCTGTTAAGTACCAGGAACTCATTTATTCACTACATCTTTTCTTTAACAGTTTTCAAAGTTTTGTGGAAAAATTATTTGACACTTTTCATTGCAGTGGTCACTTCTGATGGTGCTGCTAGCATTTGTGCAGACATTACTTGAGGTTTTAAAATGTTAATTACTAGTTTAGATTTTGTTCCATGAATGGTTAGTACTAATATGGGATAAGGGTCATTTAAGACAGGACTGAAGTACTTTGCCTTATTTGTCACTCATTAAATGCGTATGCTTTCTTTTCATCCACTTAATTCTTTCAGCAAATACTTCTTCATCTGCATTCCTTGCAAACATCGTGCAAGGGATTCAGGGAAATTTGGTTAGATGCTCACAATGTGTTTTTCTCGGACAGATAGGACAAACACGAAATTGGTAGTACTGTGTTGCTGGCACACCACATGCTATATTTTAAAAGAATTCTATCTTTAGCCTCCCTATTTCTGATACTTTTAGACATGAATTAGTATTATGTTTATAGAAGTTCTGAACTAATGTCTGTGAATATTTGAAAAAAAAAATAAATTCCAGAAGGTGCAAACTTAAAGGCAAGCAGAGCCAAAGCAATTTCTATTTCTTCTTTTGGCGAATATTTAGGAGAAATATTTAGATATTTTAAGTTCTGCTTGACAAGTTTTCCCTAATATCTCAGATTCTGCTATTCCTAATTACTGGTGTCACAGCTTTTCCACAGTAGTGCTCATGCCAGCAAAGGCTTGGAAAAGCCATCTGTAATTCAAAATTTTAATTTGAAATTCATTTCACAGGGTATACCTGGCAAGAAGTCAAAGCACTTCATTGTGTTATCTTTCCACTCTCTGCACTGTACAACATGGCTATAGCTCTCCTAGCTCTCCTTTCAGGGATTGTCTTCGCTGCTGTCCAAATCTGTCTCCACATGATCTGACCTTCTTCATTCTGGGGTAGGAATGTGGAACTACAGTGTGAATGTTAATTCAGCAATTGAACGATGTTCTCCAGCTACAACCTTCTCTCTCAGACCCAACAAGCAAAAAGAATTGATTTAGCATCTGCTCGCATCAGACTGATAGTTCATTGCAGCCCCTTGGAAGAAAAAGTAAAACAGTAGATCTTCTACTCAGCTCCTCCTATTTCTCCCTAGTTCGGGGCAATATAAAAGGGGAGAAACTTGTTTATTGCTGATAACACACCCAGAGTGACTTGGCCATTTTATGACCTCTTGGGAATACTCAATAGAAGAAACTTACTGGTTTTCACAGTGGCCTGTTGTGGTTTTTATCTATTGAATAGTATAGTGTCCCATGATTGTATAACTCTCAGTATTGCTTCATGTTATTTCTAGATATCATTAAGCAAGAATAGTGTTTCTCTCTTTGTAATATTTGTATAACAAAGTCCCTGTGGAAGCGTTCGCAGCTGTTTTCCTGTCACTTTCAAAACGTCACCCAGGTTTAATCAGCTGTGTATTTTTTTCAGTTTATCATCTCTTCCTCCACTGATACTTGAAAAAATCATGACAAACATGTATTGCTCTTTGTATACTTTAAATTATACTGGGTAGGAGGAAGACATGAGATTGTACATTCATCAGGAAGGTTGTTAACTGTTAAGTGATAGGAGGGCTACCCCTGGGTGTTCCTATTTGCCAAATTGTAGTGAGAGGCCTTTTTCTAAGGAAATAGTAAAATCTTATGAGATGATAATACAGCATGCTTACATGAACATGTCAGAGTAAGTAGAAGCCCTTCTGTAGTGACAGTAACGGTGCATTGCAGATGGCTTTCACTTTGAAAGTCTTTTCACAGTGATGCTGCTCAAGTTGGGACTTTGGAATGAATTCTTGTTCCCCAATTAACTTCTCCCATTCTTCCAGCCAGAGTGGTTATCATTACTGTTATGCTTAATAGTAATAATAATAATGATGATGCAAAGTGAATCTTAGGGAAACTACTCTACAACCTATACATTCAACTTTTAGTAGTAAAAAAAAATAAATGTCCACAATCTCTCTTCTCAAGAATGTTATAAATTTACAGCTATCTATCTATGCAGAACTCGCTTGATGTATTTTGTGTTCAGTTCTGGTCTCCCCAGTTCAAGAGGGACAGGGAAATACTAGAGAGAGTCCAATGGAGAGCTATAAAGATGATGAAGGGACTGGAACATCTCTTTTATGAGGAAAGGCTGAGATCCCTGGGGCTGTTTAGCCTGGAGAAGAGAAGCCTGAGAGGGGATCTTATGAATGTTTACAAATATCTGCAGGGTGGG
>WTSP01018381.1:36098-62193 GCA_025331215.1 Actenoides lindsayi | reverse complement strand
GTGAGAGTGACAGAGCCTGGGACAGGCTGCCCAGAGAGGTTGTGGAGTCTCCTTCTCTAGAGACTTTCAAGACCTGCTTGGATCTATTCCTGTGTGTCCTGCCCTGGGTGTTCCTGCTCTGGCAAGGGGGTTGGACTCGATAAACTCCAGAGGTCCCTTCCAACCCCTGCCATTCTATGATTTTATGATTTTAAGGAATAGGCTGATGCTGGTCATGATTTCAAATCTAGATGCAAGTTGCCTGCTTACACCTACTTTATCTGCAAATTCCTGAGTTTTTGCAGGCAAATGTGTTCAAATACAAATTACAGAACCATTTATCTTCTGCTCAGTCATCCTTTTGCATGCAAAAATGTGGATTTTTTTTTTGAAAAAGGTACAATGACTCATTTTTGAACAATTGAGCCTTAATAGAGAGTACAAGTAAGAAGACTGCTTGTGTAGAATAATATTGAACGTAAAAGCAAGACAGTGAAATACTTCAATTGTTTGTTCCTGTTGTGAGTGTTCTGTCTCTAGACCTCAGCTGCTCCAATGTTTCCTCCAGGAAGCAGGAGACGTAATGAATGTCTGTGTTTTTTCCAAAAATGAGTTTATTAAAAGAAAAAGGTCAATAGAGCTCCTCACAATTTGCAACCCCAATATGCACAGAGGCAGCGTTCTGCCAAACAGTTACAAACACTATTGACTTCCCTTAAGTTCAGAAATTTTGCATGATGGCTGTATTGATTGATTGATTTTTAAGTAAAGAAATACACAAGGGAGAGAAAAGAATAATATTATAGTATGTTTTAAGGATTAGAATAGTGGAATTCTCTTGTAAAGATCAAATAGGGCCATATGCGCCTTCTGGTTTTGATTCCTCTATCTGGGTGAACGATGCAGCAAGGCCATAGCAGACCATTAAACATATCTTGTTCCATGAGCCATTGCCAAAAGCTTCAGAAGAAGGTGCAAGATATCCTGTAGATAATAAGAGTGGAATATGCTACCCAGAGAGTATTAATCTTCCTAGCCTTCTTTTATAGCCTGCATCGTGAAGGAAGATTGTTTTAAAACGTATCAAAATGTTTGTCTTCAGTGAGGATCAATTCCGCTAGATATTTAAGGCTTTCAAATGAAAGTTGTGTATGATTCTGGTACTACCACAAATCCTCTGGGCTTCAGTAGAGTTCCTCCTTTGGGCTTTCAGCTGTGCATATGCATAAGGATCCTGATGCGCTGGGACCTTAGCAGCTAGGACAAAACTGACATCCAGCACCTGAATGGCATTTCCTAAAATGATCAAATCTTAGCAGCTGAATAGTTAGCAGAATCTTTTCAACAGTATGATTCTGATGTTAAAGAAACAAATAAACAGTTCATCTGCTGCTTCACCTAACAAGTTTCCTTTCCTTCCATCAGCTAGATGTGATCCATGAAATCAAATAATTACTTACAATTTGTCTTACCCTAACTGAATTCTACTGTATTTATAGCAACTGTATTCCTGTGTATTTTTTCTTGAATTTGAGGATAAAATAAAGTATATATATTTTAAGTGTTCTGCTTCTTAAAACTAAGTTTTTAAAAATAAAAGTAATTTTGCATAAACTAATAAAATAGTTTTGCATAAATTAATAATTTCCCTTGAAAGTTTGTTATTAATTAAAATGTTTCTGACTCAAATCAGAATTTTAGGCAATGGCAAAAAGATATTCGATGTATATTCTATAAATTTCATCTAAGTTAACTATTCTTGTTAGGAAAGCCTGCTTAGGAACTACATATTTTTCTTTATCATGGCCCAAATAGAAGAAAAATCTGTCAAAACAGTAACCTCACACGCTGGTGCCACTAGCATCTATTCGGTGTCCATGTAATAATTATTTTATTAACAAGTTGACAATACTATTAAATATTTAAATGGTTTATCTCTGAGTCTTCCATTGTGCAGCATCATCTGCAAATTATTTTAGTATAGTGACAGTCTATAACAGATATTTCTAAAAATAAAGAAGCTAAGGGCATAAATGTATTTAGTTTTTAACATACATTTATAATTTTTATTCCATATTTAAGCTGTAGAACATAATCTTTTTTCACATACCTTTCTTCATCCATGTTACATAAAATCTTAGCAGCAGTTAAAAAAAAATTACCATTTCCTTTGAAATAAATGTTTTTATATATTAATCTTATAAAATTTAAAAAGAATATTCAAGAAGTGGTAACAAGGTCTGGTTTTACTCTGCATGAATAAAATAGCAGCTTCACAACTTTTTCCCCTATGTACTACGTACACAGATGTGTAAATGTAAATATAAATAGATAAGTAAGATGGAGTAAAGCTCTATTATTATGATTCAGCTCCTCAAATCTGCTTTCCCCCATCTTTAATTTTGTATGTGATTTAGCTTTCTTAAATCCACTTAATTCATAGTTCACCTATTAGCTTTCTTAAAAAAATTATTCTGCCAACAGATTTAAACTTCATTGGAAATATCCTCTGTATTCTGCCTGTGTTATTCTTTATTTCAATTAATTATGCTTACATGTATGCATGTGAATTACTCTCTGTATCTTATTATGTTTATTCCCAATTATAATAGCTTTCATACTCATTTCATAATTGAAAATTGACCAAAAAATTGATTTGGTATTTAGGTGATTGGTGATTTAGGACATTACTGTTCTATATGAGTGGACAAAACGTGTCACATCATGTCCCAAAGGGTGCAGAACACAAATGAGTAAAATCTCTGTTATATGACCAGGAAAGAGTTGTTGAAAATTTGAGTCACATAAGAAGCCTGATTCAGAGATAATAGTGATTTTTTCATCTTCCAAATAATAGTTTTTCTCTTTAGGTGAAAGACCATCCTTTTTTTCCTAAGTATAGTACATGAGATTCTTTTCTTTTATATCTATGCCCATTAATTTCTGTTTTAGTATAGCAGTGTAACAATTGACTAGATACTAAAAGTTACATTTAAATAATCATGAAGGTACATACAGGTGATTGGTTTTTTAAAAAAAATGTATTTTGAATTGAGTAAACAGTGTATCTCTAAAAATATCTTTTAGTTATCTTCAGAGATTCCAACCAGTCATTATTAATTATTTTGGTAGATAATATGGTAACTAATCTTGTAAACTTCTGTGCAAATCTTGTTTTTTTTCAAACAAAAAACAAATCTGTTTTTTCCCTGTTCCTGGTGTAAGGTTATGACACCTACCCATGTCAGGAAATACAATGTATGACTGAATATGCTAATTGGCAAAGTTTCCTGAAATAGGTATTCTAAGGGCAAAGCTTCAGAGACTATCTAGTGACATAGATATATTAAATGGAAAGTATACTCTTTAAGGGAATTTCTGTGGTAACTGTATTACTTTAATTTGCTGTTAATCCTCTAGCATTTTTAGACCAGTGTCCTTATAGAGTGGCAAGAAATTCTATCCATCCTCAGGCTTTGGAAATGCGGACATCAACTCTAGAAAGGATTTGACTTGAGAAGTAGAGGTTTTAAACCAACTGGGAACAATGTGAGAGAAATCTCCATCTGCATTCATTCTGTGTCTAGTGTTTCGAGAAGTAGACCCAAAAACACAAAACAGAAGACACAGATGAGACAGGATAGCATCTGGTTATCCTCAGAGCCTCCTGCTGTGGTTTCTGGTCATCTTCTCTCTTGTCCTCACTCTCTGTTCCTCATTTCTCGTCTGGTTCTTGCAGCCAGGACATGACTGCTGTACTTTAAAGGCTAGATTTTCAAATTTTAATGAACATTCAGAAATAAAGGGGTCTCTGGTTACAGCAGGGAGAAACCCAAGAGCAGAGCTTTCCTTCATTTGTTCCCCTTCTTTTGCCTTTGAAGTTGATAATGTTGAAGTTCAATGGGAAGGATCTACATCTTCTTCATATCATTGGGCACTGGAGCCAAAAAATCCCGTAGGCTGCGCTGCACTGAGTTAGTCCCCTCGCTCAGTATTTGCTAAGCAAACAAGTGCAGCTCCATGTACCAGACTCTGAGGAGCCTCAGTTGGATCTCCTCTCTCCAGAGTTGATGATGTTCAATGTGTAATGTGTTTGGGTTATTTTTTCTCAGCAGTGTAATTTGATGAAAGCTGAAGCTCTTTTCAAACCTGCGTGTTTTCCTTACTACAGTAAACTTACAAAAATGTAAGTTATTGGTGTTTTGTTGTTGTTGTTATTTTGGTTTGTTTACCAGTTCATGGAGTATAAAATGCTCATCCGAAACACTGGTGGCATGGCCGAAATTCAAGTTAAGCCATAAAACTCTTGATTGTTAGCTGATAAGAATAAAAGGGGTGGTTTATATTTTGAAGGAAAGGTACTATCAGGGAAAGGTTACTTGTTTGCATTCACACTGATACTTGACATTAAAAGTGGTTTTATATATTTAGAAACATTTGTTTGACATTATCTAGAGGGAAGTTTTCTTATATGATCTAGCCACATGATAGTGCTTAATGTGCAGTAGACAATTATGCAGGAAAGAACTGTGTTTAATCCAAGGAGTAGTTTCGACAAAGCTTTGTCAAGGATCTGTTTGCTTATACCCATGGTTTACTTTAAGGCCATGAATAATCCCATTATTTTAAATGCCGTGCTGACCAAGGCCAGAGAAGCTTTGAGTGGCCAACCCTTCAGCATGGGTTACTTCATGCTACTTTATTCCTTCATTGAAGATATTCACTAAGTTTTTTCATTGACTTAATAATATTATTTTTTGATGCCCTTGTCTACCTTCCACTGGTTTAGACTACAGGATTGTCAATAACCTGCAGAATTATTTAATTTTAATAGCCTTTCATTGTTTGGTTTGGTTGTTTTTCCTAGGGGACTAAAAACAAAACAGCAAAACTCCATAAGCTCTTGTGCCTTAACACACTATCTCTTCAGTATTTTTGTTGTCTTTTATACTGGGAATTTTTGTCATTTTTCATTGAGATTTACTTATTTTTTAATGAAATCTGTAACCTTGTATTGATGTATACTGGAAAACTAGTTTTTGCTACACATAATTCAAATAGCTCATAGTCAATTTCCCAGTTATAATTTGCTCATCCCTTTTAATAACTTTAATGATCTCTCTCTCTTCTCCAGCATGAGTGCCCAAAGATTAAGGGAAGAAAAAGCAGCTCTTCTAGGCAACTCTTTAGCCCTCTGTGTGTGTTCTTCTGTTCTGTATTTGATACTGAACAGATATCTGGGGCAGTTGAAATTGATTTTGAGTACCCTGAGAGCTGGTCTTGGATACATTTTATTTCTTCTTTTCTTCTTCTCTTTGTAGTTGATTCTTTTTTCTCTTTTTTTCATACTTTTACTGAAGTCATGGAATGATTGACTGACTATTACATTTCTAATGGATTAGTGGAGTACTGGAAAAGCCAGAGGATATTATCCTTTTCACATTCAAATGTGTCATATACAATATATGTGGTTCTATGAATATTTAATTTGAGTGAAAGGCCTGCCTGAGTATCATTTCACTGAGTAAGAAAGGGCTTTTCATTTCTGGATTTCCTGGATAACCGCTTTGGTTCCTTGCTTTCTAAAATGTTCATTAAAATTTTCAGCCAAACTGAAATCTTTGGCAAATCCTGATCCCAGTAACAAAATTCACATTGAGTTTTTGTTTTAATTTTAAAAGATAATTTTGTCTGTTCAATTTATCAGACATTTGCTTCCTCCTCCTGTTCCCTCAGTTGGACCTTTAGGGGCTGCATTGTCTGTAATGTCTCTCAAGGGATCAGATATGTTTAACATTTAACAGCTAAGAAGAGTTCAGGTGTGATATTGGAAAATAATTATAGCTTATTTATTTATTTTTCTCTATATTACTTCCATAAGAAATGGTGTTGAGCTTCAGATAGTTATGTTGGAAATTAGACCAAGAAAGCTGTTTTACTGTCAAGGGAGCAGGAGCCTGTTCCCCCATCAGCACTAAAACAATTTATGGGAGGAGTATTTGTTTCTTCAGCACAAAGTAACAACTGTTTGCAGGGCATTGTAGCTAATGACAGGATGGATAAATCATGCACCTGCAGAACTCCTGGAATACAATAGATATAACATTGTGGGTAAGAAATCATAGCTTTGATAAATGTCCTAATCCCACAGTGATGTTTACAAAAGCATGCGGACCCATCTACCAGGAGTTAGCTGTGGAGTGGTACATTGGGTAGCTTTGCAGGATTTATCTTCCCTGTGGCCAAAGGCATTTCATAATCGCGTTGCATCCAGCAAAGTAAGCATTTTGTGGTCGTGAAGACTTGTAATGTGCATGTGATGTTGGAATCAATGCTTTGCCTCCTGCATATGAGGAAAGAAATAAGACTTTTTCTCATTTGGTACAGCTGTAGAAGTGATGTCGCGCCATGGACATTTTTTGGTTTTTCATAAGCATTCCTGTTCCCTGGTACGTGAGTCTGAATTGCACTCACTGGTTAACGTTGCAGACTTGCTTAAATTGTTAGCCAGCTGTTACTCTTGGGATTGTCTTTAAAAGTTGTATATTGCAGATCTAGTGTGAGGAAAATAATATTATATCCAAGACAGTGGTTGATTTATTGTTCAGGGAGTAATTCAACATATATGTAGGAAACAGATACATCAGAAAAAACATTAAGATACTGCAGAACATAGTGAAACATACCTTTGGGTACTGTAAAAGGCAAAAGAATTCAAGTATTAACGAAATAATTATTTTTCTACATGAACTATCAAAAGTTAAGTTTCACAGAAGATGTTAGCTCTCTGTAAAAGTCTCAATTTAGCAGACAGGTAAATGCTAAAATTAGTCATTAATCAGTATAGCCCCTGAACTTGTGGTTCAGTCAGTGGTACATAGGTCCACATAAAAAAATTAAGATTTTAAAGCTTTAGTCTGAATTGTCACTGGCCTGTCTCTTGTTAGTAGTTCTTTACCCTTTGGCACTGACATGAATAAGATGGCAGAAATCCCTGCTCTTCACGGCCTCTTCCTCAAACCATGAAGACCTTCATTTTTTCAGCTTCCCTGCTCACTCTCTGTAACTACAAAAGCAATATTTCATACTTTGCCCAGGAAAAAAAAATGCTCTTAGGATTCAAGTAACAGTTAAAAGTACAACACGAATTACAGTGTTGAGTCACTGGAATTGACAGCAGTTCTCACCAGAAAAGTGTGAAAGCCATATATATTTTGTTTCAAGGCATAACTCTGGGGAAAAATAACAATGAGTAGCAGACATTTTCTAGAATACATTCCTCAAGAGGTACTTAGATAATTTGGGACCTATCCTAAAATGCCTCTCAATTTAGCATTCCTATTGGGCCCCGGGTCTAAATACTACAGCTGTGCTAGCTGTGTCTTGCAGACAGGGTTCCCCTTCACCTTGTTGGCAGGGAGCCTGCTGAGCAACCCTGGCCCATGGAGAGAATTCCTCTCCCACCTATGAGGAGGAGGCAGATGGGCTGCACAGCCTGGGTTTTGGCATGATGTGAGCTAACACTCAGTGCTCTTGGACCCACTGGATGAGCTAAAGCCTTACATGTATGCTGAGATATGAAATATAACCTTATAATTTCTCCAAAGTTCCAGTGGAATGCTATTTCTCTCAATCCTGTTTTTCCAGGTACAATGTATTGAGTTTCAATCCCGTGTCTGGAAAAACAATGTTTCTCCTAAATTTGGTCATGTGTCTGAAGTTTTTCATAAAGGTTATGAGTCAAACTTGATAAACTCAAAATTTGCAGTGACTAAATATTAAGAGCTCAGTTCTTACTGGAACAGACGGAATCTGGTTCTAGACTGTAGAGGACTTGGGAGCTATAATGAATGATTATGTTGGGAAAAGTAGTAGTACAACATTCCTCTTTCCTGCTGTTTAAAAAGAAATAAATCTGCAATATCTTCCATGCTTAGTTTTCGTAAGAACCCAAAAAGAAAAGCCAACCCCACTCTTCACTTTCACAATTGCCACAATCTTCAAGTTCCCTCAGGTAGATTTTGTGATGAACTAACTTCAGATTTGGTTTGCCAGTTAGATATTTTCTCTGAGGAAGAAAACAAATGCATCATTTCAGCTTACACAATAATGTTCCAGGGCAGCTGTTTTCATTTCTGACTTTTCCAGGAAAACCTTGATTTCTGTGGGAATGGTAGTATTTTGTAAATCATCCAAACTTTTCAGAGTGTAGGACTGTGCTTTGCGTCATGGTCTATATGGGCATATAGAGTTTCTGCAAGTAGTATCTCCAGATTGGCAGTTTCTCTACTTGGAGTTTCCCAACTCCTGTAATCATTTTGACATCTAAAACAAGGGATGTCAAATCCCTTGAAGGGATAGGAGGAAGAGGGTGGACACCCTTTCAAACACAGTTTCTTTCACGTTAAAAAAAAACCCCAGAAGATGCAGTAGAAGACAGAACCATTCTGTATTCAAAATTCAAGGGACTGGAGACAGCTCAAAATGTGTGGGCTAAGAAAATGACATAATGGCTCTGGGAAGTTACTTTTAAAAGATGAGGTAGGAGTAGGCTGAATTCAGATGTTATTTACACCTCTTTAATCCCACTTGTCTTATTTTTGTTTTTGTTTGTTTGGGTTTTATTGTTTTTTTTTTGTTTCTGTTTTTAAATTCAATCCAGGTAGAGAGGTAACACAGAGCAGAAATTTGAGCCTTTCTCTTCTTTGGGATTGCCAAAGCCAATAATGATCATAGAATTTTGGAATAATTAGCAGAAGAGTGTCTGATAATGTAGTCAGTCTTGCATTTGACGTGATGTAGAGTTTCTGAATTGCCAGGTATTTTTCCTGTTAGTTTCCTGCATGATGATGCTGTATTGCAAAAGAGTGGAGAGCAAGGGGGTGATGACATGATCTATGTCACAACTATTTATGTTGCTTAATGTCCTAATCAAAGGTGTGCTGTAGTCATGTGCAAATAGGAAGGAGTGGCTGCTATTTCTTACATCAATTTTAAACTGCTTTAAAAGTTGGAAGTGTTGCACCAGTTAAAAATTTTGCCACTATTTAACATCTGCACAGTGCTTTGAAGATAAAAAGCGCTCCATAAATATTATGTTCTACTTTTCCCACTAGTTAGACTTCACACACCAGCTATTAAGACTAAGAACTGAAAGCAGTTAAGCTCAAGAAATAGTAATAACTAATAATACTTTGCGCTTCAGTCATGCTTATGTCCAAAACTTCTCTACAAACATGAGGAAAAAGTTTGTCTGAAGTTTTGAAGTAATATTATCCATACTTATAAGCCAGAAAAATTAACACACAGAAAAAAAGTGTCATGCTTTAAAATACATTTAGACATTTACATTTTACTGATCTCAGTTTTAGATTTTAGGTTGTCCCAGGAGTGGCAGCAGTGGTCTACCCTTGACAGCCTAAGAGATATAAATAAGACAGGGTTGTGGGGAGAAGCGATATCTTTTATTGGAGGAATCAATGGAGTTAAGGGGAAATAGGTACACTTTTCAAATCCTGAATAAAAGCTTGTGTGGCACAAGACCTGCCAGTTTGTAGTGGGTTTACCTTTGCTAACTGCCAGCCACTCACCCAGCCACTCTTTCAATCCCCCTCAAGAAAATGGGGGCAAAATTTAAGGTGGAAAAACTCATGGGTCAAGATAAAGACAGACATATCATTTAGCAATTACCATCACAGGCAAAACCAGATTAATCTTGGGGAAAATTGATTTATCACCAGTTAAAATCAGTTTTGATAATGAGAAGCAAGGACATATTAAGATAACACCTCCTTCCTCTCCCCCCCTCCCCTTTTCCCAGGCTCAGCTTCAGGGAGCCTGTGGCAGCTCCTTACCCCACCTGGCACAGGGGGATGGGGAATAACTGCTCCTCCCTCCTGCTCCTCACACATTTCCTCTGCTCCAGTGTCATCTATAGTTCCTGCAGGACATATTCACCTCCTCCAGCATGGGATCCTCTACAGACCCTGTCCTATACCTTCTACAGGTGGGCTTTCTAGGGCCCACAGGGGAGCATTCTCACCCCCCTCCTGCTTTCCCTCAGGTGTTCACAGGGATGTTTCTCACTTTTTCCTCACTCCCTAGCAGCATTTTACCCTTTCTTAAATACATTTTCCCAGAGACACCACCATCTTGGCTGAAGGGCTCAGCTGTGCTTTGTGGTGGGTTGGTGGAAGCCAGCTGGAATAGTCTGTGTCTGGCATGGGGCACCCCTGGCCTCTTCTCACAGAGGCCATCCTGCACCTTGCACTGCCAGCTCTTGCCTCTAGTGCACCATTTTTCCTTCCCAGTTCTCCCAGTTCGCTCAGCATCTTGCCCATAGGTGCCTCTGTGCTGAGCTGGGAAAGCTGCAGAGATGTGCAGGATTTTGTTGTTCAGAGGACACTTTGAATTCAACATGTTGAGTTTTGAGGTCCCTGATCTCACGTTTTAGCTCCACAACCACTCCAGGCTAGAGTTGGGAGGTGACCAGGCTGTCCTGGGACTTGGTGGCTGGCAGTGCAGATGTCTCTCTTTTCTGGCTGACAGCTTGGATAGTTTCAAGATTTCAAAGCCCATTATCCTGGGAGTGTCTTTGTGTATTGACTTTTGTTTTGCTTTGTATTCTGGAGGTAAACCAGCAGAAAGAGAGCAGCTTTTACTGGGTTAGAAACAGTAGCCCCACTATAAAGCCATTCAGAGCAGAGGGCTGTCCTCAAAGGGACCTCCCTCTCCTGGCTCCTTGCCAGCCCGAGGGGGAGCGGGGTGTGTGAGGTCTCTCTTCCCGCCTCTGTGTCCCAAGTAACCTGCACAGCTAGAACACTCAGCGCATCCTTGATGGTCTGAATGGCTCACCATTTCTCATGCTCCACCCAGGAGGTGGGAGCTGGCTGAAGGCAGAGGTGCTCATCTCTGTGCCTGGATTTAGAGCTAGGGCTAAACAGTGCCTGCAGCACTATGACAGACGTGGGAAGCTCTTTTCTATAGCACACAAGCACGACACGAAACTCAGTCAACAGGCAGAAAGTTGTTCAGCACCTGAGGCAGGCTGTTTAAAAAAACAAGCTTATTTTTGCTCCTGTTCTCTAATACAGGAATAGGTATTGTGCACGTCTGCGTGGTGCTAATAGCACATCTCTCCCTGCTGTAGTGGAGCTCGCTGCTGTAGTGAGAATGATCAGTTAATAATTATCAGAGCTGACAATGCATCTTCATATCCCATCAGCCAGCAGATATTTTCCACTGGTCCATACAATGCAGACCCATCAGAAATAATAGGAAGTATCAAAGCTATTGTTAGGATACAGCAACTCAATATTCACAGACTATTTGGCCAGGGATGAACTCCTCAAGAGGAATTAATAAGGAGCCACACTTAAATACCTGATGTTTATAAAAGGGAGAAACATACATGATTGGCTACATTATGGCTAAAAACCCACTTGATCTGTCCGAAACAAAACCTAGCCTTCATCTCTCACATCGAAGCAAGTCTGCCAGGGCTCAGAAAGAAAGATTTGTCTTTGAGGAGTGATCTGAAAGATAAGTAAGATGTCAAAGGAAAGAAAATGCAGTTTCTGCTCCTTGGGGAAGTAGGGTAAAGGGGGAAGGAAAAAAAATAAGAAAGAAAAATAAATAAATTAAATCTCTCCTTTTTTTTTTTTTTCCTAGTTGTAGCCATAGCCTCTTTTCTATGATTTGTCATGATTTAAATTCATACAAAAAGATTTATTTCAAATAAGCCCTTTTAACTGTAGGGGCAGATTTTTTTTTTTTCCCCTAAAGCCTTTTCTGAGAACAAAGTAACCCCTTGTCACACACAGTGACTAATGAGAGTTTAGTGTGGGTTTTAGTGTTCGTTTATACGCTTTGTGTTCAGCTCGGCCTAAGTTAAATCTTTAGAAATCACACCGCAGGAATCCTCTGCTTAGGGGTGGGGGCGGGAGGCAAATCTGTGGAGATATTGAGAGGTGGTAGCGGAAACTGCTCTCTCCAGGCTTCCTGATCGGTGGCGCGGGAAATAAACACATCCAGGAAGTTGCTTGGCCTTTTCTTGAACTTCAAGTTTATACAGCGATTGATAACCGAGGCAAACTTTGTGTACTTAAACTTTTAAAAATTAAATGAACTAAAGAGGGCATGTTCAGCCTATGCCAGCACGGCCTGTACTTTCTACAACCAGCTCATCTAAATATGGTATTAAAAAATGGAAAGATTTTACAGGGTGTATATATTTACAGCTAGAATGTGTCCTTGCAACCTCTATGTATGATTTCCCTCCGTCCCCTTTTCCTTCCATTTCACTAATCCTCTCCCACTGAAACTGAGCTGAAGCATTGAAATGAAAATGAAACTCATGTTTACGAAGCTGTTTTCTCTGCTTCCGCATCAGACTCTGCTCTTTCATCCGTTCCCTGACCTTATCATTTATCTTGTAAGCACTTCAGGGTAAGGATTATCTTGGACCATGTGAAACACCTTGTTTGATGGTGGCCCATATTGATACTTGGTTAATACCACATATATTGTGTATAAAAGTTGTCTTTGAAAAGAGGGTAAAAATAAATGAAGCGTCATCCTTGAATATAGCTTTTGAAATTGATAGCATCAATTTACGAACAGGGATATTTATAAGCATTTCCAAGAAATACTATTTGTGTTCATATTTCTCAAGCTTTCCCTATATTACTAAGGTCACTGTGAATTTAATGCTTTAAAAAGAGTAGTTTCAGGTTTTTAATAATTACAATTAGTTGGTGTAAATTTACCAATAAAAACAAAGTGAGCAAACCCAAATGCAGAACAGAATATGGAGAAAAAAGTAAATTTACATTTCTTTGAAGACCAACTTAAATATCTGCTAAAAATGCATCCATTTCTAATGTATCTGCTATTCTTTTTGAGAATTGTTTTTTTTTCCTTCCCTAACAAACCACCCCTATCAGTGAGAGCAGTTTTTAGGAATACTTTTTGTAAAACAAGGACTAGATGCAGAAAATTGCAGTTTAAACAAAGTAAAATGGAAGAAAGCCAGAACAAATGAAAGTGAATTATACATCCATAGTCCAGGTTACTTTCACATGAAGTTATTGAACTAACTTTTAAAAGAAAAAAAAAAAAGGGGGGGGGGAGATTCTGGGTTCTTTTTCCTTCTTTTTTTTAAGTAATTAAAAAATGTCCTGAAGTTTCACAATTTGTTTAGAAGGCTACATATTTGAAATGTAGGAATAGCTTTGTTACATCTTGACCTTCCCTAGCCATTAAATGGGATTTCAAGACTTCAAGAAATATACCTAAATATTGGCCCCAAACTGACAATTACTGGAAAATGGATATAGCTGATCAGGAGCTCAATAAATTTCAATATTTAGTTCGGTATAATAAATACATATGGAAGTTTTGACTATTCATCTTGAAGGATTGCACCCTCTACGCTTTTTCTGAACATCCACTTATCTCTACCCCTGATCCATTGAATTTACATACCTGCCTGAAGTCCAACAGTCATCAGTCTATTGTTTGGGCACTACAGAGATATAGATGTTTCACAAATACCTTTGAAGGAACCAGTTTTTTGCTTTTCTCCATTCCCTTACATGAAACATTCAAGCTTGTTCCAGACTGTGTGGCAGTAATGTGTATGCGCAATGATGATATGTAGCTGCATTGTTTGTATTCTACCCTAAAAGCTATTTTTACATTGTATTTCTTTCTTTTTTGATAGTCCAGCTCCACAGTGAGAACATACCAAAACAGTAAATCAAGAGTGACCATGAGCCCTGGCTTTAGCTCCCAGTGGAACAGCAGCCAACCTGCTTGGAATACCTACACCTTTCCAAGAGCAAGCTTGCACTACCAGTCTCATGCTAGCTACACCTACTGTGCTGGACATCCTGCTGTAAGTAATTATAACCTTTTCTGCAGTTATCTGAATGAGCTGTGTGATTCCCTGGGAGGTGGAGCTGCTCAGGGGCTGACAGTTCAGCACACTTCACCAGCGCTCTTTGTGTCCCATGGCAGTCAAGACAACTCATGTGCACCAACCGTAACTCTAGAAAATATTAGAATGAGTCTAAGATGTAAGTAAATGTGGAAGTTTTATAGCTAGTAGAAATACGTATATATCTGTACATATAGTAGCTCTTCTCTCATCAAATTACTGTTGTGGGCCTGGGTTTCAATGTCAGGGATGTGGACTGCAAATTAGTATTATTGATGGCTTCTTTTCTGTTTCTAGTGAGTCTGTTAGATGAATGAATTATTCTTTCTATTTCAGAGATTTTAAATTGTATGGATGAGTCAGTGAAGGAAGAAATATCTTATCATCATTAGATTTGTTAATATTCACTACTGTATCATAAATGTGATCAGTAGTCAGCATGAAATCCTGTTGCTAAGCAAAGACTACCGGTCTTCTGTAATTTGCATGAAATGGTGGCCAAATAGAATAGGGAGAAGGGCTTACTGTTGTTGTGTGTTTTAATTTGACAACCATGAAAGGTTCACAACTGAAGGCTGACAGTGGGTCTTGTCATATTGGTGTAGCAGAGTGCTTATAGCAGAGCCCTTTCATTCTTTTAGTTTCTGATTTTGAAATACTCTGAGAGAGTTAACTAGGGAAGACCTCATTAGTGTAAGCAATCTTTTTCTCACTTTATACTTTGTCATTTTAATGTTTGGTTTTGAACTTAGCTTTGGATATTGTTAGAACTTCTTAAACAACATACGATCTTAACATCCTGTCATGTGCATGTAATGATATTTTGCCATCTTATAGTGAATTCCAGTAGGAAAATAGGGGGAAGTGCAGCTTTTACTACCGAGGGGAAATTGTGCTATGCAATCTTGTTGCAAGATCTTTGTGATTTGATTTAGATCTGCTATCTTACCCACCAACAGACTCTTGGACAGAAGTTTGTGTTGGGAATCGTCTCAAGCGCTAACATGGGAATTGAAATAAAGGAGGGGAATACATTTGTAAAAGCTTATCTCTTTTCTGAGGTGGTGAGATCTCAGAATGAATTAAACATCTATATGGATTCTGCTGTTTGCTCAATTCCTTTAAAGTGTCTTTGAAAATGATGAAAAATGTTGTGATGGAAAATGAAGGTATTTGGCACTGGAAAGGCACAGATATTTTCCTCATTTAGAATGATGGCTCAAAAAGAGTTCCTTGTACAGCTTAATTTAACTTAAACTATGGGTATTGAAGTCATTAACTGCTCCTTAAATTTGATGATTTAGAATAAACAGTACCCTCTTTGTGAGTCAAGCTTTGACTCTACTAAGCAAAAGAGCATACAAGAAGAATCCTATATGTCCTATATGTGAGATGCTTTAAAAATGGAGATATCTTTGTACCCGTATGAATTAAAATGTCAGTCAAGGCATAAAAGTCCTTTTTAGGCTAATTCCACAGTTCCTCTTTATTTTATTTAGACTCAAGTTGATGGTACCTTAACTAGAATTCCTTTATCTGTACAGTATTTGTTTTTATTGATCACTTTAATATGTAGTCGTTGGAAATGATACACCAATCTGAAGCTGATTTAGCTGATTGCTGGAAAGTAGAGATTTCAGAATAGCCAGTATTGCATAAACCTTTGTACAGATGAGAAATGCCAAAACCAAGTAGGTAAGTATAAGAAAAATAACTAAATTGTTTGATTAGTCCTGCCCTCAGTGTCCCTGGGTTCAATGGTTTAGAAAACTTGGCACATTTCTTGGCCCCTGCTCATCTGAGGAGCTCTGCTGCAGAGCTATTTAGCAGACAGCTGGACTGATTTCCTAGGCTCGTGGTAAGAAACTGTAAGTTTAGCTGTTATTAAAATGCCTACCACTATGATCACATACTATTTCCGTATCTTCCTTTCTGCATGCTCTGACAGGGAGGCCATAAGGAGGGCCCAGGCAAGGCTCTCCAGCAAACTCAGCTCCTCCTTCTCGCAGCATCAGATGAGGCTCAAGTTTTCAAGAGAAAACAATGCCTTAATATTTACTTGAATGTCTGTTGCAATGCATATGAGAAAGTTAGAATTAGTCTGGTACCTGTTTCTTAGATTTGTTTAATCTGGGCTCAAACCAACACTTCAATGGCAAATGACAACAATAAAAGCTGGATACGGAGGAACTCCTTTATTCATGAATCTACCCAGTGTAACATGCTCAACTGGGTGTCTGCTATACTTCAGAGGATTTTATTTGCCCTCATTTGACACAGGTTCACCAGAAAAAGCTGTAGGTTTTAAAGCTGTATGAAGCTGCTTCTGCAAAACCTCCCACATGGAATATGTCTAAAGATCGTTGTAGTTTCTTGACACTTTGGAGGCTAACAAACTTACGAGCGCTTTGCAAGTTCAAGGCAGATAAACGTCAGGGAGTTGGATCTGGCCTTGAAGTACTTCAAGATACTAGTCCCTGGAGAGACAGCCAAGAGAAAAGCCTCGGATTTCTCTACTGTTTGGAGAAAAGATGAAGTAGACAAAAAGGGTTCATGTTAATGGGACCAAATGTAACTAAAAAATAAACCCCTCTAATTATTTTTTTTCTAAATGGAAGAAAAAAGCATCATACAAAGTGCGGTGATAAGAGACCCTTATGGCTCTAGCTGGTCCTAAGAAATACGACTGAGCCAAAGGTGTGGCTTCTATTTCACTTTATCTTAGAACACACTCTGCATCTCTCTTCCCTGGTGCTGCAAATTGTTGATTAAAAGCAGTCTTTTCACTCTAGGAAAGAAAAGAACAGGAAGTTTGTTTAAACAGAGTAATTTTTCATCTCTTTGAGTTATCTAAGGGAAAAAAAGACTGTATATCATCTCAGTCAACAGTGCAATGCAGTTTTTGAACAAAGATGCTAATTTCTCCTAGCTGTATGGGGAGGCAGGATACTGCGTAGCATCTGTGTATACTAATATGAGTGATAATGTGGTAGGTGGCCATTACAAAGTATATGACAACTTGGTTTTGATATTAGGGGCTAGAAATTCCCCTGGCATTCACATTCAGAGTCTTGCAGCCAAAAAAATAGTGACAGTAATTCTGAGTATCCCCACTGGCAAGATAGGAACCGTCCTCTGAGCATTTTCTCATCTGCACAGGTTTGCTACCCATGCTTTTTCCGTTGTCTCAAAATCTCACTTAATTCCCCTTTCTCCACATTTTCCTGGAAAGATGATAGAGTTTGTGCAGATCTTGGGAAATCTTGTCCAGTGAATTAACAAATGACTGCTTAGACTGTGCAGTAATTTTAAAGAAGTACATGGCCAAAGTAGGCAAACAAAACACAGATCCCATCTGCTTTTGACTATTTGAAATAGTAAGGGAGTCTCTTATGTCTTTATTGAATATTCATGTTGCAGTCACAGATATCTGCCATGCTCACTTAGGTAGAAGTCAGTCTGTATGAAGGAGGTTGACAATCACTGATGAAGCACAGAGTACTTGTTGCAGACGGAGTTAACCTGCAAGGTTTGAAACCTTTGTTGTCATCATCCCATGGGATGATGAATTTAGTTGCATGTATTAATCTCTTCATGTGCATATGTGGTGTTTTTGTATTTCTTACCTAGATATGCAACTCAGCATATGTAAGACTTTTCACTAGAATCTATTCTGCACTCTAACAGGATTTGGTCATGCTCCACTAGATCAGTGACAACCTTCAAAGCATGATTGGTTAAATCTGTAAAGTTATTATTTGGAGCTCTACAGATAATGTTTACAAGGTGTTACATCTGAGATGTCATCTGTGGATCAGACAATCAGTTTGCTTAGCAGTACTTTTGTCCCCATCCAGCAGTCTGTCCCCAGACTTCTTTCTGCTACCTTCTTTAAATGCGTGATAGCTTCTGCAATTTTGCTGTTAGCAGGAATATGCAAAGCAGAATTAAAAAAACAAAGTGATGCAGAGCTCTATGAAATGCTACTGACCTTCTTTTACTAGCTTCTCTGAGCCCTAGTAGGATCTTTAATGTTAGGAATCTTAAGACCCAGTCAAAGGAGCTATAGCTCCCTTTACACTTTCCTGCTGACAATCCTTGGACAGAAAAGGAGCAAGGCTGTCACTGTGGGCAACACTAATGGAAAGTCCTACTTACTGTCAGCATGATTATGCAGAGTCCATCAGAAAAATTTCCAGTGGCAGGTAGGTAACCCTCATTGCTGATGACAGAACTGCAGGACTGCAATATTGCACAGCTATAATGCTTTATGTAAACTGACTGGTTTGATCATTACCACACAAATTGGATTAACATCTGTACTGAGCTCTCAATGATTGCCTTTTGTAACCACTTATTTTGTGTACATTTATAAAACTAGAAATCTTGCCATTTTTATTTGATTAATTAATGCAATGTTTAGAGACCACCTGGGAATGTGAGATGCAATTATTAATTTATAGGTATACATACATATATATAACGGCTTTATTAGTTTGTGTGTGTATATATACATGTTTATGTACAAAGATCAAGGTTTTGGCTAAAATCTGTGCAGAATGATGTAGGAAGGTTCTCAATGCAGGGCTGGTCTTGAGTGTCAATCTCTAGTCTTCTGATGTGATCCTGTCATCTGAAATGTAAAACTAGTTAGGGAACACATTCTTGTAATATCCTATTCAAAATTGGTTCTATAGCACAGAAATAAGACTGGCAGAAGCAACGTACCAATACATGCCAAATTCTTTAGATAGACCATAAATGATGTGACCGTAAACTATAATGCAAAGACTGTTTTAAGAAGAAATTTTCCTTAAATCCAGGAAGTGTTCAATATAATGTGGGTGTTCTAGTCAAAACAGGCCTTTATTTCTGTAGAAATACAAGTAGAACAGTTCAGCGTTCCAACATTATTTTGGGTTTTTTATACCAAAATCTTTCCAGTCAGTACTTTCTGTTGCACCTCTTTTTAAAGAATGAGACAGTGCTAAGAATTAAATGCTTATGCAGTATAATACCTATCCTCTATCATCACTAATTTCCAAGATATCAGTTTAAACAGAAGCTGTCACTTTTTGATCTGGCTTGAGCCTTCTGCCTGATTCATTTTGTAATGTCACGAACAGTGGATTGTGGATTCATGGAATAGAGCTGGCCTGATTAAAGACAAAGAAACTTCCTTTTACACATGCACATCCTTATGATCAGCAATAGTAGCAAAGAAAATAAATAGTACAATAAGCATGAGTTGGAAATGTCTCTTTAAGAACCTCTCAGTTTCACTTTAAGTCCTGAAATCTCAGTTTTCTCTGTACTTAAAGTTAACCCATTCTTGCTTTCAAGGGCCTTTCATGTGAGATTGATCTCTACCATTCTGCAGCCAGTACGTCTTCGGTGCTACTGGCTGTTGTCGTTGTAATAGCCGCAGTTTAAAAAAGGTAGAAATGGGTCCAAAGAATCATACACTGTTGAAGGACCATTGAGCAAAATGTCTGCTACATGACACTTAGGTCACACTTTTACAGTGTAAGGCATAAGGGATGTGTTTTGATCCTCTGAAGATGGTGATCACTTTTCAGAGCGCTGACATAGCCCCAGCTTCGGAATCCCATTAGTAATCTGAGGAAAGCTCAAGTGTGGGCTAGAGAGAGGAGGGAAAGAGTTCCCAACCAGGGGAAAAAAAAAGGGTTTACTACCAGAAGCTATTTTTTGTAATTGCTGATATGTTCTGTATGAAATACTTCAAGAGGAAGTGAGAGAGCAAATGAAAGAGGCAGTCCTTAAAGTGAGAATGAAAAGGATGACATCTCTGTTGCTGAGTGTCAGTTGTGGTGTAAGAGAAAAGCTGTGCCAGGTAGGAGGAAAGTAAACGAAGAATTGTGGAGAAAGGAATATTTTTAATTGACAAGATGTTGTAGTTATCAGGTGCAATGAGTAGCTTAGCGATTGAGTGCAAATCCATACGCTAAGTGCCGACATAAATTATTTATTCTGTTTATCTATTGCCTCCATCTACAGGAACAGAGCCTCAAAAACATGAACTTATTAAGCTGCAAATGTAAAACACATTTTCACTGTGGCTTTGGTTCTTTGGAAAGGGAGGAAATTTCAAACCCCCAAACAAATATGTCTCTTAATTAACTTTTCTCACCATCTGTGCTTACTTATAGCTGAGGCAAGTGGTACCAGTGACTTGTGAGATTGCTTTCAATGCTGCCTCTTTAGGCCAGCTTTTCAAAGCAGCAATCACATGCAGTTAATTCCAATCAGATCAGCTTATCAGCTCAGTTCATTGTAGTGCTTTCATAATCATTCGTGTGTGACAGCCCATTAAAACTTGGCCAGGCCTTTGAAAAAAAAAAAAAAATCACAAAATCCACAAATGTGTTTTACATTTGGCCTTGGAGGTATCCAGCATATTTGCTTTGTGTATTAAGCTTTGAAATTGAACTTCTGTGAAGGATTGTAGGGAAAAGTCAGCAGTAATACAGGACTTTAGCCAAAGTAGTTTACTGTACTTTATCTCTATATATGGTGGTGTGATAATTGTGTGAAATGCTGTCTGTGGCTCTGCTTGGCTCCTGCCAAGGTGCGGTGCTGCCAATGCAGCCCACCAGACCTGGCAGGGCTACGGTCAAGTGTGTGAAAGGCCATGGGTCATTCAGGTTGACCAAGGGAGATTTTCCTTTCTGGACGACTTCTGGTGGGTGGCAATTACAGTTTGAAGTCGATTGACCTGATCAGAAATGGCAGGGCCTCTCAGAGTGGAGAGGGCACTAATAAGACAAAATGTTACAACAGACTCGCAACAAATATTTATCAAGAAGTCTGGGGAAATGGAGAAGTTCCACCTAAATTTGAGTTAGGAAGTGTTTGGTTTCAGAATTCTGATTTTTGTGTATTCATGAATGTTATTTTACTGGTTTTTTTTCCTGTATCCACTAGTCATTTGCACAGCACATATATTATGTCTTAATATTTTTTGGTTTTGATTTATTTTCTGTGTAACTTTTGTGGACTTATTTTCGGTAACAAATATTTCTTTGTAGAAATTATAACTGAAATCTTTGAAATGAACAAAAAATACTTTTAGATATATATCCACCGTATTGATAAAATACGTACTGCTGAAAAGTTCTTCTCTACCTCCTAGTACTAGTAAGGCCAGCTGTTTTGGAGATGGGAACTTTTTGTTTGCAAACAGACTCTATAGGAGTTTTCTTGCTGATTCTGTGTTTTTATTCTTGTGTACTGAAGTGGCAGATACACTCAGAAGGTATTTTTGAATAGACTTGAAAAATACAAACCAGATGCTGCCTATTTTTTATTTTTGAAAGAAGGGAAGAAAATTCTCTAAATTTAGACTGTAAAATAGACTTGTAGGAGGCAGTAAATACAGATCTCAGTAAATGTCTATAATTTACAGATATATATCTGCCTATACATATCTCTACACGTATTTGTGTCTACATTCATATATGTGTGTGTCTCTATATATGTATGTATATACCTGCTTTTAATGTTTATTTTGGTTTTCGATTTCTGCTTTAATTTAGCAAATAAGAGGTCTGTGGTTGTAATTTAGCTTCTCCATTACATTTTCAGTAAGCCAGACAGGTTGTCTTTAGGATTTGTTAGTAAAGGTGATTAATTCCTCCAGGGTCCAGAGAAAATCCTGGTATTAGGGCTCAAGAGTAGATGCTACAAACTGCCAACATGTCACATGTTTTGGAGACACCTGACACTTTTTGAAGGATTGATTATTTCAAAAGGCCAGCAATTGTTGCTTTCATTTTAAATAATTAACACACTCAAGAAACTTCTTTGTTGCATTGCAGCTCTCAAGTGTGAAGAGTTTTGGACTCGTTTGAACAAATACTGCTTCAAATAATTTTGCTAATGGAGTCTTCCTCTCTTAATTTTAGTTGGAGGTATTGATTTAATACAAACCTCCCCCCAGTTTAGTGAAGGTATAGGGGATGAACATTTTCCTTTGCACTTAGGCCTATCTCCTTACCTTAAGGTTTGACTTAGGTCAGTCTTGCAAACGGGATGATATTCAACAGCACTGTCAATAGCAACTTCTGTTTACAAAAGGAGATAGAAGAAATGCGTATCTGTGAGAAATAACAACTTGTCAAAATTGAAATGTTCTTTTAATGGAAAGTCAGGATTTTTACCCTTAACAAATTTTAAATGATGCTTTAGTGGAAAACTAAATGCTGATCAAAGATCATTTATCCCTTGCTGGTTTCTGGCATATGTTCCACCAGCAATTTAGATACCTTGTTGAAAGCCGAGGATTGAAAGAAGATCAAAATCCTAGAGTATCTTGCATGATCATTAGTCTGCTAAGGAATCTGAACTTTGATCTTTGTCACCTTTATTGAAATGTTTGCTGTTGCTTTTACTAACAGGGCTTCCTTTAAAAGAAACAACTTAGGAGACAGTGTCATCTGTGTGTCTGTCTTGGGCTGGTTTTCAGTCATTTTTCTACTTTTGGCCAGTTTCAAGATGAAGTTTACCGTGGGAGGACTTACTCTATGGTAGGGAGACTAGAACCATTGTGTGAAGGCATTCCCACAGGACACATGAAGGAGGGAGCTGGAGTTTTGAGAGGGAAAACAAGCATCAGACTTTATTTATTATTGCTTCTCAGGGGAACAACTCATTACAGTGCTCTGTTGAGTTTTTCATGGATAAGGACTCTGTTGACCTCGGAATTGTACCAATATGCTGTAAAAGAAGGTGTCTGTTCCAAGCATGTAACTAGATGGGACAGAAAGTAGGAAGGGAAGCACGGGCACTGAGAGAAGGGTTGCTACTCAAGGTCATGCAGCTGTTAAGGGAAAAGAACAGCAGTAGGCTTTGGTTTCCTTCAATTCCAAGTTGGTGCCTTATCTGTCAAACCACACTGGTTTTCTGCATTTTTCAAAGTATATAACTAGATAGTCTATAATTTTGTTCTAAAACCTGTAGCTATGAGGTGATGGAGATGTTTCCTGAAGACCAAAACTTCTAGCTGAAAGCAGGTATGGTTAGTTAAGTTCTGCTTTAACCAATGTCTCTTCTGTGCTATATCAGGTTCTTATTAAGGATGCTAAATAAAGACATTTGTGGGTTTGGGAAAAAGAGACATGCTTCCTGCAAGGGCACTTCCCCCCATGGCATCACTTCTTTGTTTCTTTGCTTTTATTTTATTTGGGGGTTGCCCATATTTTAGTATCGTTTTCCATGGTGTTCTTATTTATAGTCACAAGACGGGCTGCCTGGATTTTGTCAAATAGACTACCTGTAGGTTTCACAAGGAGCAGAATATTTTCCATTTGGACTGTTCACGTGCAAATACCTACCCATCTTCCTTGGGTATACAGGCAGCTTCCATGCAAGAGGAAAAAGATTGAAAGGGCCTGGAAATACCACAAAGGTCTTTGCGGAGGTTCAATGCAGTATTTTCAACTTTCACACTTTTTTTCTCATCTTTTTAAGCATTAGCCCTTTGGTGTGGTCAGCTGCTAGGAATCTCCTGGCGCCAAAGGCAAATGCTCTGTTGTGGCTCTGTCCTTCTGCCCTGGTGACCTTTCCTTGGATGTCTGCCAGCATGGCTGTGATGAAACCAGAGGTGCTGCAGATCTCTCTGCCAAGCACTTGCAGTCAGTAAGAGCAAAACTTAGCCTTTATGTTCAGCATGGTCACAAACTCTCTACGGATGGACTCGATGATCTTAAAGGTCTTTTCCAACCTCAGTGATTCTATGAAACGGTGTTAAAGTTGCAGGAGATCTATTTTAAAAGTAGGCTTTTTCAAACTTCTAGAAAGCACCTCAATTTTTGCTTTGTTATCAGGGTAGTCTTTCTTTGATTGAAAACTTCCCTTTCTTCAGAAGCTGCACTAGGAGAAATCCTCACATTGTATACAGCTGGATGAAAGGTTGGATTGAGTTGTTTTCCTACCAAACTATCAAGTGATTTTCTTTTTAAATCTTTTTTTTCTATTTGGCTGCTACTTAATGTCTTTTGTCTGCTGAAGGAGGACAGGTGCAATTATTCACCTCTGAGTCCTGGGAAAGAAATTGTAATTCAGCATGGTTTCTTAGAAAGGAATGTGATTCACTGTCCCATATACAGTACATTATGCAGGCCAAACACAATTGTGAAAGCTGTAGCATAGTTTAAGGAAAATATGCAATGAACAGTGCTTGGTACAAAATCAGGCTGTTTATCTTAATACTTTATTTGAGAGTAGAAAAGTAAAAATTAATTATTGATGAAGCTTGATAGAGTTGTCTTTTTAGTTTTTTAAGGACAAAAATCTCTTGACATTGCTACATGAGGAAAAGGATGTGTGAAGGTTCTCAAACTTGTTCATTGGGATGTAGATTTTAAAGTAGTAGTAGTTAGAACCATTATTATTTTGATTTACTCTTTTCATTTAAAAAAAAAAAAAAATGGGGGCCAAGACTTTAAAAATGTAGCACAGAATTTGTTTCTGAAGAGAGGAAGTTCTCACCCTTTCCTTAAAGAGCAACCCTGCCCACCACTGAGTTAAGATACTCTGACTACATACTCGTTTCAGCTCAGAGTGAATATATTCAGTAGATATTTAATAGATTGATGATGGAGGAGATCTGTTTACACAACAAACTTTTGCACTGGGCAAACTAACAGAAGTTCTAGCTGTGGTCACTTACAACTGCAGAGCAGCTGTGGCCTGGCATACTTGTTGCTTGAGAATTACACAAAGTGAATAGATTTAGTTTAAAGATATTTAGTTCAAGTTTCAAGACCTTTTTTCTCTCCTGTGGGGAAAATAAATCAGATTACTGTTTGTGTGTATTGTGGCTAAGTCTTTTCATTGCGGTCTCTATTTTCACTTGCTGCTGATAAGTTGATGACACTTGCACCTTTCTGGGAGAAACCTATTGGGTCTGGCCAAATTCTAAAGGCAAGTTGCCACATAATTTTGAGTAGAGTCCTTTTTGCTGCTTCGTAGTCAAAGAAGTCAGATGCACATTACCCACCTTTGCGGAAAGAAATAATTTGTTGTATCTTTTCCTCCACCTAAGTGCAAGACAATGATTTATAGATTAGGTACCAGTCTTTTCAGGCAGTTAAATGTTCATGCTGTTTGGTTGTTTTTTTTCTCCTCCCTCCTACACATGATCAGTTAATTCAGGAGCAGAAGGATAAACTTGATGCTTTCCAGTAGAGGGTGTCTGAAGCAGATATTTGGTCAGTTTGATTTTACTGAAATGCAAAATGGAGTAATTTTGTGATTCTCTGCCATGGCTTTTTTGTCCTCTTTTCTTGCACCAGAGGAGTTAATTCCAGGTAAAAAGGGCAATAGAAAAGAGAACAAAGCACTGAATTTGTTGTTCTTATAGCCAAGTATCAAAGAAATGGCAAACTGAATATGGAAACTGTATCTGCTTATGGTAAGATGTATAATTCCCTTCAGAGAAAATACAGACTGCAGTGTAGATCTAAAAACCACTCAGAGTCTGGGAATAAACAGCTGTGCTGCTGTTCCAGGACTGAGTGTACCACATGGCAATCACTTTGTTTCTCCTGAAATGTTCGTGAAGTAGGAAAAAAAATAAAAATCACATAACATTAATAAAAGAAGAGCTAAGCTTGTTAGTGCTTTTGTGAAGGCTAAGTTGCATGGCTTCATAACTGCTTTTTAAAGGGCAACCAGCATTGAAATCTTGTTAACTGACTAAAAGAATTTAATTGATTTGAAGGACTACATATAATTTTGTTATTTTATTCTAAGATGTTCTGTGTGAACAAACCCTTTTTCCTAGTCTTGTTAACTTTATTAGTGGTATTTGCATTAGTGGTGGACTCTCTGGGTAGGGTAACTTGCATGACTAAAAATATTTTTCCTTGTTTAAGAAAAATAGAGAGGGGGAGGAAAGATTTTTTTTCTCTGAAAAAGGAAACAGTTAAACTGTCTATAAACAACATGTCAAATATAGAGAAGGGGGGGGAACAAATATAATCTCTTTCAGAAAAAGTTAAGAGATTGTTACCTGTAACGTTCCTAGGAATTTTGTTTTCACCATATTTAAATTAGTCCTAAAAAACCCAACACCCTCCATCTTCCCCCTCCCCCCCCCCCTCCAACCCCCAACCCCCCCCCCACCCAACCCGAAACAAACAACCACCCACACAA
>WTSP01018381.1:23673-35998 GCA_025331215.1 Actenoides lindsayi | reverse complement strand
CTTATTTAAATGACCCCAAACAAACCCACCACCCCCCATCTCCCCCCCCCCCCCCCCCCCCCCCCCCCCCCCCCCCCCCAAAAAAAAAAAAAATAACCCAAGACAAAAACAACCCAAAAACAACAGAAAACCAGACTCAACAGAGATGTCATTCCCACTTTCCCACTCAAGGAATACTTTTTAAACTGACCTTATACATTTAAAAAAAAAAAATCTTATGTCCGGAGGAATAAAACCAACTAATTTCCCACACTCAAAAGTGAACATATTTCATTCTGATTTAAACTAGAATTAATCAAATATATTTCAGTGAGGCTAGCAATCACAAAGGGATGACTTGCTGGTCCAAACAGGGAACTGAAGGAGAAACTTGAGTCATCTTGCGCAAGTGACATACCTGGAAGGAAAAGCGATTTTCTTGCTTTATGCAATACTTGAAGTTCCTAAGGAGGGGAAGGTTTCTTCAAAAATGCTTACCACAGTGATGCCTGAAGAGGTGATGGTCTGTATTGCTTCACAGAATGTCTCCCACAGATATTTCACTCCCGCTTTTCCAACAAGTATGCACTTGCTCTTTCAGTGTAGAGAATGCAATTGGCCAAGCTCTCAGATGTCCAGAGATGATGAAGTCCCGTTGGCCTCAACCAAGGCATCCGTTTGTGTCATTGATGGTCTGACAAGCGAAAGTAGCCAAAGGGTGTATTTGATTCTGACATGGACTTGTCATGTACTTAAGTCTTTATTATCTATTATTGTATTTTATATGCTGAAACAAGCCTGGTTCCTGTGGCTCTTAAAAGAGGAAAATTGGCTGTCTGAGTTTTGCCCTGTGATCACATTGCTTTAATCACAGATATATATGCTGTTTTGATCTGTCCCCTTCTGGCTTTTCTTGAGATCATGGGAAAAAGAAAAATAGCTTTTTCACATGAGGAATAGAGGGGGTTTTGTTTTGGGTTGGTTTGTTTGTTTGTTTTTTCCCCATGCTGTATCTTTTTCCTGTGTTTTGTTCTTTCACAAGTGAAGTGAATTCCCCACCTACCTGCAGGATTTTTAAGAAAATAACTATTAACGTGGAAGTCCTTATGTTCTCATTAAGGGATGAACATATCATTGACTTCCTCTACCCTTACCCAAAATCTAATTGCAAACTGAAGTGGCTGGAGATAAGTCTGCTCACCAGGTTTAGTGGTGTTTTGCTACTTTAATTAGGCTTTGGGTTTAAGGTGTTTCATGAGAAGAAAAGGGCTTTAAGGTGTTTCATGAGAAGAAAAGGGCTTCTCAATAGTCGGGTTAAAAAGGCAGGGAGAAACAACAGCCATAAAGGGCACTTTCCCATGTACTTGAGCATGATTAAATGTAGCAGGGGGTTCTTCCTTCACTGAGTAAATTACCTTTGTCCCATGTGTATATGGATATAAACTTTAAACATTTGGCTTTGCAATATATCTCAGGCTGCTCCTCTCACTGCTCAGGGTCAAGAGAGAAATTCATGAATCCTGACAGGAAATCTCTTTCTAAGTATAAGGAATAGGTGTCCAGTTACTCAGATAAACAGAAGATTAAAATTGTCAAATTCTTTGTGTGTTTACTTTTAAACAATGCACACAGCAAATGACAGAACTTTTTCACCAGATGTATATTAGTAATTCAGATACCACATCATTTCTCTAGTGTCATACATACAAAATCCCTTGAAAAATCTGTCTCTTTGTACAGCCTGGTATGGTGATTCAGAAAAGTGTTGTTGTAAGTTATTTGTTACTATTTAGAAGCCAAAAGATCTCAGCCTTTGAGAAGTTCTACCTGACATTGCTAGATACTACTGAAGTGATAGTCGCATCAGAGTGCCACAGGGTTTTAATAGGAAGAGTTAATTTCTTTTACAGTGTAGGAAATGGAGAACAGTTCATAAACTTTTTCATTTTTCCTCCTACTCTCTCATCACTATCCATCTTAAAATATTTTTCTTCTCTGTAACATTATGACAGGTTTAAGACCAAAGCTGAAAATAAAGCATAAATAAAAGAATACATGATCTTTTTAATCCAAATGTAATTCATTGAAATCTTTTCAAAATCTTGCCTAATAGGCTAACCTATATTTTCAAAATCTTCGAACCTTATCCTTTGTATATGGAATTACTTTAAAACGGTTTGGACTGCTACCTGTTGGATATTTATTAAATAGAGTATAGGTATATTTATATTTTTACATTTTAGTTTACTAATACTGAACCAAATACGAAATTTCCTTAAAGTTTAAGAGGGCAAAAATTTATGTGCTTTTTAGTCAAGCTGCAGACATTTTCTTGGATTCTGTTTTTTATAACAACTTGACTAACAATTAAAAAGTAAACAAAATTGTTCAAAGTAGGGTGCATAAATTTTTAGGGACTAAAATGACACCAAACTAACAAAACACTTCTGGATGTATACACTTGGTCTATGCCTTAGTCACCGTGTTTCCTGTGGGCTCCTCCCTTCTCAATTCAGGGTACATGGCCTTCTCTATAGAGGCAAGAACAAGGTGGGATTTAGGCTCATGAGGTTGTGCCATCTAGTAACAGTTCACCTACCAGTGACTATTGCCATGACTCTCATGCCACCACCAGTCTGTACTGGGCCCTGAAATATCTTCAACGGTATTTGTTGAACAGCAAGCTTTTTATCTCAGTTTCTGATTGATAAGTACTTCAGTGAATATCCTTGTTCATTAACTACATATTAGTTCTAAACATTTGTTCCATTTTAGCCACTCTTTTAGCATGCTATTTCTAGCTCTTGCTCTGAATGCTCTATTAATAATGATGGTGGGCAGAATAACTTTAGTCATATCACTAATAATCATCTTAACCAATCTATTGTGCAGCTGAACAGATCAAGTTAAAGCTGAAAGTGGAGGGGTTTGGAAGCAGTTTCTCTATTGTAAAAATACAAGGCCATTCACTTGTACATCGATTTAGATTTGAAAAAATCAGATTGCTGATCTTAACATAAATGTATGCCAGTCAGAATAAACATTGGCCTCAATGAGAGTTACTTTGTTGCAGAAGGGGTTCTGATATTCAGGAGACTCTTTAGCTGTGGTAGTTGCTGAGTATTGCTTATTCAGGCAGTAGAATTGTTGGGCTGAAGCAGGGAAAGTATATTAGCCCTGCCTTAGGCACCAAACTATTAGATTTAATGTAATTTCAGCAGTTTATAGGAAATATTTTACACCTTTGTGAGTAAATGTGAAATTTTGGGCATCAGGAAACTATATGAGCATTGTAATTTTTTATACCATTTTCCAAATAGTGTCTGGTTCTTTGAGACCATATTGTTTTTATTATGATAAGCATTATTTGCCCCTCTGTACTGTTGATGCTCATCTTCTTTTTTTAAGTAGAATGTAAGAATGAGTGCTGATATCAAGTACTGCATAACTTTGTTAAATAACAAGTCAGGGAATGGTGGAGAGCTGCCTCAGACAGATGAAAAATGCCCAGTATGTCAAGGAAAATATATTCCCCAGTGTCATTTCATGCTCTGCAGGGGTCTGTTTTCTTGAGTCCAGTGCAAATGCATACTCTCAAGAAAGCCATTTTCTGCTTAATGTGGAAAAGAAAAATAAAGCCATTTTTTTATTCCACTTTTATACAATCTTGTCAGGAAAGAGAGGTGGATGAAGAATTACAGTCTTCAGAGATGCCATCAAGACTGCCTAAACACAAACCTTATCAGCCCAGTCTGTAATCATGTCAAATTTCACAAATTAAGCAAGACTGGATTCTGCTTTGGATGCCTTTGAGGAAAACCCACGATACAATAGGAACTAACATGCACAATTCCTTAAGCAGATCTCTTTACTCTGAGTGAACAGTGATGAGATTAATATGGAGAAAGTATACAAGCCCTCCTTTCCATTCCCTGGAAGAGATTCTCCACTACTCCTCTCACCCCTCCAAAATTAAAGCTTGTTCTGGCCTATTTTCATATTCCATACTCCCTGCACTGTGTGCTGGAGAGCAGGCACAGAGCAGCACTGAGAGTTCAAGCACCTGCCTGCAAAGAGAGACAATATGATGCAAGAACAAGTTAAGACAGGAGAATTGATTTCTTCAATATCCCAGTGGCAAACACACAGTGTTCAGTTCCTAAATGTGTCTAAACAGAAGCTCCCCATGCCACTTGAAATGTCATAGGGGTTATCCTTCCTTGCCTACAGCTCCTGCTCTAGAGGACCACAGGTCTCCCGTAGGCTTTATGTGGTACCTGCCAAGCCTCTGTGGTTGCCGGGGGTACTCTAGGGCATCTCAAATGGCAGTAGGCAGCTATAATTAGCCAACTTAATCAAGCCCTTAGTTCCTAGGACTGCTTTGCCAAATAGCTAATTTTAGCTGTCAGTGATGCAATGAGTGGACTTTTCAGATGCTGCAGAAAATGAGAATTGTCACCATATGACCCACCAGATCTGCCAACTCGAATGAACTGCTCAGCAAGCCATGAAAAATTCAAAACCCAGCACCTGTAAATGGCAGTGTACACCCAAAAATGAACTCATTTTTGGCTAGTCACTTTGTTTTCCATTGGATTTTATGCACTGGGGGGAGAGTGCTGTGCAGTAGGTAACAGCAAAGGAACCCAAGGAGAAAAAAAATAACAAGCCTTCCTGAGATTAATTATTGTAGACATTAACACCATTGGATATTTTGATGAATCCTTAAAAGAGTCCAAATCTCATAAAATAAAGTCCTATAGAAGATTTGCTTTCGTTACAGGTCAATTTAAACCTAAAAATTTAGAGGGGAAAAGTTCTTTATCTTAGTAGTATTTTATTACATAAAGTGTATAAATAAACTTGTAACATAGCAATAATTTTCCTGGAGTACTGCAGGATAATAAACTAACTTTCTAGCATGGGTGAGGAGAGAGGTAGTAACACTATTCATTTTAACAAGCTGCCTTGATAATACTCTTCTGTATCACTTCTGGAATGCATAAGTAGTAATGTTCGGAATATTTCTGAATGTGATTAGGAAATTCACCTTTCATTTCTGTACCTGCTCTTAAATAATATGAATATAAAAGTAACAGTATTGGTGCAAGTGGTAAAGGAGACAAAGGCATAGTCTCTAGGGAATGACATGTATGAGAATGCTCCCATAGAAAATCCTCACGTTCTTATTGATGCAACAGTTAAAATATTTTCGTGTTATATTCCATCCCCATATGGTTTTCTTCAGTGTTGTTTTCTCAGTTGATGGAGGGAAATTCCCTAGACACATTTCACATAATTGTTTGTATGGTTGTTGTTGCTTACATTTGTTCTGTCAATTGTGGATAGTTCTTATTTCCAACTATTTTGCTAGAAGTGTTCAGAATGCTTAAAAATGCTTGAATAAAGTATATTTAACACAACCACCCACTTGCAGAGCTGTACAAACGGGAATTCATCCCTCAGCTCCTCTCTCAGCACCCAGCTCTGTCTCATGGAAGTATCTTTGCTGTTTTCTTTTTCTTATTTTCATACTATTTTATTTTATTTTTGTTAATTTTTAGAAATTATTTTGGTAGTTGTGGGAGATACATTTTCACCATTGTTTTTCTTTGCAAATTGCTTTTGCTCTCTCTGCAATGCAGGCTGTTGAAAGAGGCTCTGGCTCTAGAGCCAGGAATTGTGAGGTTCCCCCACACTTTGGCTGACAATGATTTTCGTATTGAATCATAAAAGGATTCTGTAGCATCCTGCAAGTATTGGCAGTTATCCTCAGCATTTCAAGGGGGGAACATTTCCTTTATAGTTCAGAGAACTGATGGACAGTAAAATTAGATGAGGAGCATTACTGTGATTGGAACTCATGTTTCTTATTACCTACCACCTCACTAAGTGTACCGGAAGGTATTACTCAGCCATATTTTTCTGTAGCATTTCCCTGCACAACAGAATGATGCAGTAATAATTGCCATTAGCCATCCTGATGTTTTGAAACCAATATCCATTCTGAGACAGCATTAAACCTGTGTGCATAGAGACAATTGCCTGAGGTAGGGATGAAGGTGGACTCTCTACATGGATTGCCCTGCAGCATTTGGGATATTTTTTTCCCCAACATATTTGATGTCTCACTTTGAAAGTCGTAGTACAAAGTCAAATTAAGCCTGACCTGGTCAAGTAAAGTATTGTTTCAATAGACTTGCAGAAGCCTCCATAAATTGGATCTATGATTTAGAGAAGCCACATAGGGGTTTTGTTTTATTTGTTTGGGGTTTTTTTTATGTTTTTGTTGGTTTTTTTGATGTTTTTGTTGGGTTTTTTTAATTCCAAAAGAGTGTGCTGTTGAACATATTAGAGGTGACATGAGGGTGAACAATTCTGAAGCATATGCTCTGCAAAGACCTGTTCAATACATTAATCTTAAAAAACCAAAGTACCCTGTCTTGTGATAAAATAAGATGACAAATCTCATAAGGGAAGTTGTTATATTTGGGCTTTCTTCATTTACTGAAAAAATGACTCGGGGAAAAAATACCTGAAAGTCAAACCAAAAGCAATACATCGTGCCTGTAAGAAATCATAAAGTTCATTATGTATGCAATGATGTCGCAAAGGAGGAGAGCTGAATTTTTAGTAGCACTGGATGAAAATTAAAATAATCCTGGGTAAGTAATATGTTGCAAAGTAATAGTTCAGAGCGTTTGAAACTAATTTGAATTCAGCACTGATGATAAGTGAGATCTTAACAGAATATTTTAGAGTGGCTTTTCAAGTCTGTCATCTGTAGGATAGAAAGACTTTTGTTTGACACTTCAATAAAACAAACAAACAAAGTTTTTGGCTTTGTTTTTATAGGATGAATTTAGAATACCTGTCCAGTTCTATATGTTCCAATAATAACCCTTCACTGGGGAAATAGTCTGTCAATTATTGCTGGGTTTCATTTCAGATTTTTACATTTTGCTTTTAACATAAAGAAGGTGAGAAGTAAAATTAATTTCCCAAGTGATTTTGTTTTTCTTTATAATGAGAAATGTAATTTGTAATGTTTCAGATGATGCAGAAATCAGCTACAGATTTAAATGGCAAATTTCCACTTTCCATTAATATGACAGTTCATTCCAACTGAAGAGCCACCTTTCCCTGCACATATGGACATCCTGCCATCAGTCATATAAGCAGGAGGTGCTGTACTTGGGAAGGTTATGGGTTTTTTCTTTTTGTTTTTTTTTTAAACTATAATAAGCCATAGTCATCTATCAGGATTAATTTTAGGTTACAGAAGGAGCAGTACTTTCCATTTGAGCTCTATTTGCTGTAGATAAGTAGCAAGCTGAGAAAGCTATATAAGCCAACCACCAGCACATGTGTAGCTTCAAATCTAAGTAAGCATATGATGGCAATAGCCCTGAGAATCTGATGAGTCCTGATCTGATGCCACAGGAAGTTTAGGGCATTTCTAAATGTTTCTGAAAATAGTTTTTCAACCTAAAAAAACGAAGTTATCTGTCTGAATACCTATTAGACACAGGAAACTTTGAAAAAACTAAGAATATTTATTTGGTGAAGGAGAGTTCAGCACAGTAACCCTAGTTTTGCCTGGTTCACTAGTAATGTCATAACAGAGTAACAATTTTAACCAGTTTCTTAAATACTGTTCTCTAATATAACTCTCCAGATATGTGCATTTGCATTTTTTCTAGTGTTCATTTTCATGGAAGTAGTATGGATCTACAGTTTATGCTTCAGACTTCTTTCCATTTTGAGGCATTTTCCCATGATGTTCTTCAAAGGGCAAAGGTAAAGGCATGAGGGTTTGGCTCAGGTTATCTGGACAGTATTCAATGTTTCTGCCAGCAAAGTGCCAGGAGCAACTCATTGGCCAGTAAGGTGGCTTCGCTTGTTATTCCCCATTCTTGGACTCCCTGGTTCTCTTAGAAAAGTTTGAGGGTTGCAAAGAAGGTTGTGACTGTATCTGAAAATATGACCTCAAAGATAGCCTGATTATCTGGGGAGAAATTACATTGTAGCTGCTGTTGTGTTTCGTTTTCGTAACTTCAGAACCAAGGGCCCCCCATTGATAGTGCAAGCCCCTTCCAGGCTGCCTCTGAACTGGAAAAGAGGGGAAAAAAAAAAAAGAGCCATGCTTACCACAAACAAGATAAGGGCTAGCACAAGAGACAGCAAGCAGATAGGAAAGAGATGGAGTAGTGCAAAGGAGCCATGCCATGGTATTGGTTGAGATTACAAGCAACTGGTGGTGTGGGAACGTAAGACGAGGAAAAGAAAGGTCTGTCTAATCAGTTACCTCTTTCCTCCAGTGGCAAAACAGATGACCAAGATTAGGTATGGGAGCAGGGCAAACTCGCAGTGCCAGACACTACTGCTCTCCAAGAGCTCACAGCTGAGGTGCTTTCTGAGCCAGAAGTGTTGGCATTTTTTACCTACCAACGTTTTTGGAGGCATCACAGAAATTCTAAGGGAAGATGTGAAGAACCAACTGTTCTCAAAGATTTCTAGGGAGAACTCCCATAGGCAGCTTCTGTGAGGAACAGCCTGAGGGAAAGGTGGTTTTGACAATTTAATACATGGTTAGTGAGGACCAAGACAAAAATTGCAAATAGGAGCTAACTTACCAGTACCAAGTAAGAAAGAATACATAATTGTTGCGTGTGAAAGCGAGAGGCTCTTTAGAAAGACAGATTGCTGTTGTTTCTGATGGAAATGAAATTATTTGCTTGCCTGTATTGCGATGCCTCTCTTTCCTGTAGTGTTTGAAGCGGATAAGACGCTGCCCCAAGCAGTAAGGGCTGTAATAGCACATCAGTTGTACTGAAACTGAAGTCTAGCTACCCATGGGCTGAGGAGTGAGGAGCTGAATAGCTAAGATGGTAGAAGGAGTTGAGTGCCTTCTGAGGTTTTACTTAAGCTGCTGCTAATTGATTCAATACCTCTTATCTGAATCAACATTTGAACTGAAAATATTTCCATCTTTTCCAAGTGAAGTATTTCGGTAGTCATCAATAACTCATGTGTGTACGTACAACTACAAACAAGTGTAACAACTAGCTTGAAATATGAGGGGAGGTTTTTCTTAAAAAAATATTGTAGAATTTAATAATGTTGGTTTGGGGTTTTTTTGTGTGTTTTTTCTTTGGTTGGTTTTGTGTTTGGTTGTTTGGTTTTGTTTGTTTCGTTGTTTGGTTTTGTTTTTTAAAAAAAATTGTTATTCTCATATTTTTTCTGAATAAAATTGAAATATAACAAAGTCTTTGTTTTTAAGACAAAAAGTTATGTTCAATTTTAATTATGCCATCAGAATCCCTGGACTGCATTGTCAAAGTATGAAAACTATCAATATGTATGGAGCACAGCCACATTTAATGACCAATTCCCAGCACATCTGTCATCATCTTGCTCTTTCTTTTTGGACTAATATAATATTCAGTGAGGTAGACAACTGCCCACGCTGATAGGTATTCAGTGGAAAAGAATTATTTATTTACCCTCAAATTTAAATTAAAATAATAAAATTCACAATTAAAATTTGGTAGAAAACAAATAATGCTAAAAGTGTATATTAATTATAGATTATGGTTACTCTGGATGGGCCAGATTTTGTGTAAATTGCTTTGCAAAACAGGTCCTATATTCTGATCAGAATTTTGGTCCTTGGCAGATAATAATCTTTCCTTCCTCGTAGGTCACCGACAATTCTGGCATTTCCATCAGTTCCGAAGTGTTTACTGTTTACTGCTCTGTCAGTTAGATCTCAGTTTGAAATGCATATAGCCAGACATCCTGGGGCTTCAGGAGAGAGTAAGGTCAATTCAACCACACTGTCCCAACCCAGGTGCCTTGGAGAGTGGTGGAGAAAATTTCTTGGCCATGCCTGTGGATATGCAGGAGCACACAGGCTCAGGCCAGCCCAGAGGTCAGAGAACAGGCTGTTAATAAGACCTATGTAGTGATCTTTCCACTAATACAGTTTTCAGTCAGTGTATGACTTCCTTAGTTACATGTAATTCATAGTATTTTGTAACTGCTGATGGCCTTAATATTTTTCAGTCTTTCTATGTTTTTGGTCTATTGACTCTCTTCTAACAATGTGTTCCATGGTTTATTTATGATTGCTGGGAAGAATCAATATTTTGGTGGGCTTAAAACTGTTGCCTGAATTGGAAATTATGTATTTTGGCTATCTTGCAATGGTCCGACTACCATTAAAATGGGAAGAGGATATGGTATCCCACAGCAGAGATAACTGTTTTGTCCTTTTCCACAAGCGAAACTTAGGATTTCTTGTGTTAACTATGTATTTGTGAGCTGTATGTACTCTCTCTCTAACCAACTTTACTGGCTAGGGGAGAATCCCATGGCCTTGGATCAGACTTTAGAAGATTTACGAAAATATTTCACTAGAATAATAGCAGGATCATTTATTTTTAGCACAGTGTAGCTGCTGCATTTTATTTTGAGATACCATTTATAGACTGTTTAATTTTTTCCTGTGAGACGTAGATTGAATTTACACCCTTATGGCTCTTCAGCAATAATAAAAATTTGGTTTGTATTTCGTAGCTATATAAGCAGCTAAAATGAGCAATGAATTTCTATAGCTACTGAAGTTTGCGAATGGTTTCTGCTGGCTAGTGGCTGTCTGCTATTATATGACTTCAGAGCTTTGGTATGATCCTTAGGTATGGCACATACATAACATTTTTAAAAGAAGTTGTTTGGAGAGTAGTAAGATTGTTGACTTTGCAGAAATACAGCTTGGGTGAAATTTGTGCTAAAATAAAATTGATTACCTTCTTTCTCTTGAAGAAATATGAAAACTGCATTTCTCTTGGTCAGTTTAAATGACCATTTCTAAGGAACCTATTATTTATTAAATTTCTTAGAGACCAGAGCAACAGGAGTTGTTGAGGAATGTGAAATGAGTCCCTCTGAGAAAAATTGGTTACTTCAGTAGCTAACTAGTAAGAAGGATGGAAACTATGTGTTCATTGGGGCCAATGCAATCTCTAACTTCTGAAGTTGATCAAATTTTTGTGAATTTACTGGTTTAGACTGTGGAACAAAGAGATGGGGATTTACCTTACAGAACTTCCCCATAATGGAAACAAATTTTTTTAAATCCAAATAAAAGGGAACAGGAGTTCTCAATTCTGCCACATCAATCTGAGTGTTAAGAGTCCTTTTTTTCAAGGAATTTTTTCCACAGTATATCTGGCCTTACATTTCAGCAGTGTCTTACCTATGCCTGAGGCAGGACTGACCCAGTCATTGTAAATCAGCTGGTTTGCACTTTCTTGCTGCTGTGCAAGGCAGACAGTAGGAATTCAGCAAGATCTGGCTGCTCAGCATCCAACTTGTCCTTGGCTGAGGTAGGCTTGTAGGATTTCAGTTCTGGCTCCAGATCCTGCTATTTCACTCAGCATTTAGAAGTGGATTGGAAGGGAGAGGGTTTGGACAGAAAAAATCATGAGAAATCAGGAAGGGATCTGATGGCAGAGTGGAGAAGGTTATAGGAAGACCATTTTTCTTTTACAGTATATAAGCATGTTGGTGTCTCCTTGAACTCAAGGTCATACTTTCCCTCTTAAACCAGATGTGTACACATGAAAATATATAAAAAACAGTCTCCTTACACTCAGGTAAAAATAGTAATTTTATGTAATAATCTGAAGCCGCTCTTTTGCTTTTGATGGAGTAGCTCTAGATCAATAGATACGAGTTTAGAATTTGACCCTAGCAGTATAGTGAAATTATGTTCCTGTTGAAGCATGGCAAGCATCACTGCCTGGAGGTTCCCGACTTTCAGAAGGAAATTTGGCTAGCACTGTGCCTACAGTGAGAGGGATGCTGGTCTGACTGACCCAATACTGATTCAGTCTTTTTAACTTTAGCTTCTATCTTCTTGTAATCTTTGCAGAGTTTTTAGCCTTTGCTTCCTTTTAGTAATCCTCGGGACAGCTGTTATGTGCCAACTGAAAGGATAAGGAACCACATCTAACTTTCAGGGTCTTACCTTTGCCTGTGTTCCACAAAAACTACAGTTGTTGTCCTGCAGAAAGGTACACATGCATAATAATTATTTCCTCACCTGAAAGATGTACCAGGAGTCAGTTCTATGTCCAAGTCTTGTTCAACATATTCACCAAAGACCTGGATGAAGGGTCAGAGTGTGCCCTCAGCAGGTTTGCTGATGATGCAAAACTGTGAGGAGTGGCTGATACACTGGAAGGCTGTGCTGCTATTCAGCAAGATCTGGACAGACTGGAGAGCTGGGCAAAGGGGAACCTAATGAAGTTCAACAAGGATAAGTGTAGAGTCCTACACC
>WTSP01018381.1:0-23573 GCA_025331215.1 Actenoides lindsayi | reverse complement strand
GTGAGAGTGACAGAGCCTGGGACAGGCTGCCCAGAGAGGTTGTGGAGTCTCCTTCTCTAGAGACTTTCAAGACCTGCCTGGACCTATTCCTGTGTGTCCTGCCCTGGGTGATCCTGCCCTGGCAGGGGGGTTGGACTCAATGACCTCCAGAGGTTGTTTCCAACCCCTATCATTCTGTGATTCCACGTATCACTGCCCAGTGGTGCTTTTTGTTTTTCTTATTCTTACTTTTCAGTTAACATGCACAACTTCAGTTTTGATCAGTTTGGTAAGTTGAAATTCAGCCTGCATGATGGTATTTATTGCAGATTTGACTAGAACAGAGTACTTATGATTGGCAATATTCTCATGTTACATACATATTCAAATTTTTTACCAGATTCAGGTGCTTTCTGGCCAGCCATGACAAGCACCTGGAAATTTCATATATTCCTTTTCTACATAATTCAGGTAATCCTCCATTGCTGCACAAATGCCAACACTTTTTGATGAAGACAACCTGGGGAAAAGTAACTTAAAATGCAATCAGAAAGGAGCTTTCTGTGCAAGGAGTCCTTGTTGTAGCATTATAGCTACCCAGTGGTCCAATTACCTTGTCAATGAGTGAAATACACTCTGAAAAAAGAAGTGGAGATTAATAAACACAGCCAATGTCTGAAGATCAATATAGTCTTGGACCCATCTCAGTTTATTGAAAGTGTGGATAGGACTATGGATGTAAAATGAATTTTACACATAGGTAGATAGATGTATCCATATTTTAAAAACTGATAAGCTAATTTGATCCTCAGTTATTAACATGAGGCAATTCAAAATGAGTTGATTTTCTCAAAATGCCAAGATACCAAACTTTAAAGATTTGGTCTCTTTTGAGGATTTTTAATTGAACATTTCTTCATAATGGAGGAAGAACAAAAAAAAAGTCAATTTTTACATCCTAGTAAAGTTCTTGCTCTCAGGAGCTTCCACATTATATATACTATGATGTCAAGAAATAAATGAGGACTATCAGCTGAGGGTGAAGAATAACAGACCACAAGGTTGCACAATAGGGCTGTGTATTTTTGCTGGACATGTATTGCTCATATGGAAAACAGTCACCTAATAACAGCTGCCACCCTGACTCAGGTATCCTATCCATATCCTCTCCGTATCCTGAGATAAATGAACATGAAAATATTTCAGATGCTGACATCAGTAATACAGTACTGTTATGCTCTGCTTTTCACACTGTCCCTTGGTTTTTATATAGTTCAGCATAATGAAAACACCAGCAAAAAAATGTGTTGTCTGTCCAGTGTGAAAACAGAGCTGACACCTTAGTCAGACACCTCATAAAGGAAAAGCAGTCCTGAAGGTTTAGCAAGAATCTCAGAAGATGTCGCTGCTAATTTACACAAGGCAAAACAGCAAGAAAATGTCTTCCTCGGGGAAGATGTCCCAGTGTTGTCCCAAGACAACAGTGGAGAATCTGCTGTCTTTGAAAAACAGATGTTATGCAGGGAAGATGAAAGACAACTGGGAAAGCTGAACAGACGGAAAGATTATGCAACCATACATTGCTGCAAGATGGAAGTCAAACGCATTTGCTTTTTTTTGCTAATGGAAAATGCTTTACAGTAAACAGGAAAGTCATGGAAAAGGGTAAGAAGCACAGGTTTCTTCCTTAGTAATTATGTGCATTAGGCAGTGCAGACTATTCCACGGCTTGCACTGGGAAAAAGAAGGGCAGTAAGGACAGTTCAGTCACAGAAGACTGCTGATTTGTGCAGCGTTGCAAAAATCATGGCAAGTCTGAAACTGAGCTGGAATTTGCGTGGCTTGAATTCATCTCTAGTTTCAGTCAACAGGGACCATGCCCTTCTCAGCATCATTCAGTGGCTAAGCCTGCAGTGATTCCGAGTTGGCGTTATTTTTCTCTCCCCATCATTTTGCAACCATAGTCCTGTTTTGTGCAAATGTTCATTAACCACCCTCTTGGATAATATGAGTTCTCAAAAGGTGAAGCTTCTTACACTTTTACCCGCATCCTAACTATTAACACACTTATGTACTCTAGGAAGTCAGTAGTATTGCAAACATACTGCCGGCTGTATAATCTACTTTCTGAGTGAGAGAAGTAAAAGCGGTCTCCCCCACCCCTCCATCCTCTGCCTTTGTTTTTCACCAGACACCCTAATTTTCTCTTACAGTAAGACTGTTGACTGCCCTTAGACCTGGAAGAGTGACTGATCCTGTAAAAAAACTAGCATTAAGGAAAATTTGCTACATTTCACTCTCTAACAGAGAGTTTTCAGTTCAACATAGACTAAATTGAGTCAAAACACATGCAGATCTCCATTTGAACCATTAAGCATTGACTCTGTATTTCTTCCTTATCACTATCATGTTAGCTAGGAGAATTAAATACCTTTCTCCACTCAGTTTGACAAACTGCTTCTTCGGAACTGCCCCTGGAAGTTTTTGCCCATGTCTATACTTTCCTAATAGGAAGGACACTCTTGTCCTAATAGCAAAGTAGATGTTTTATGTTTTCATCCTTCAACATGCAGCTTCTGCAATTTCTCTGTAAAACTAGAATCCTTCCACACAGTTTCTTTGTGGAATTATATCACAAAGTACAAGTTCCTCACGGTATGCTAACAAAACCAAGATAAAGTATGAATACCTGGCATGTTTGGAATTGCTCAGTTTTTCTGAAATATTAGTATTGATTTTTATTTTTTTTTTAACAAGTCCTAGCAGGAAGGGCCGAGTGTATTAGCTGTGTTGGGTAGGAAATGGATGCATTTCAAATCCAGCTAAATGCTTGCGGTTGTCATTCCATCCCTGCCCCAGTATGACAATTTTCACACTAAAAGCAGCAAGGTACTATATTATTACTAACTTTCCATATTTCTGTCCTAAAGGCTGCCATCCCATGTGTATGATGTTACATAGTGCTATACAGAGGTGCTGTATACCAAATAGAAGTGATTGCTTCCTTGTACTTCTTTCTGAAATACTATTTTGTATCCTGCTTATTGCAGCAATGAGAAAAGGTCTGGCTGCTTTAATGTCTCACTGAGAAGAGACAAAACTGCACCAAAGTTTGAGAGTTGTCTCTACTGTTGCCTGCAGCAGCTATAGCTCCAACAGAGTTTACCTCAGTGGGTATCTAGGAAATGCTTTGCACTGTGCTTGTGGTCTTTCAAAGGAAACACTGAAAGAGTTTCTTTGATCTCCAAACAGTTGTGCAATACTTTTTGCCACCACTATACTCATTAGAAATGGGTTGGGAAATCAGGTAGGCTTTGGGATACAAGTGTGAAAGAGGTCAAATAAGCCAAGTTAGATGCCAGTGATTGAAGACATGCAGTTACCCAAAATCTACACAGATGTACCCTGGAGCAGATGTCCAGATGTTTTTTGAAAATCCTCTATCATGTGTCTAGGAAGTGGTAGACCCTTATCATTCTGGCACCAAATATACACAACTTCTCTTAACTGGCTTCATATGAAGTTAGTTTATAGATGAAGTAACATCTTTCCATTCAGGTGAACTATAAATATTTTGTAAGTTTATCAAAGCTAAGTTGCTAAAGTAACCGAGTGTAGTTACCAGATTTGTTGATTTCAAGTCTAGTTACCTGGTCTTGATTTCATATATGATGGAGACTATAAGCAATCCTTGATGGGAATCCTATTTAATGCAAAACCGAAGGACTATTGTAGCTGTAATTGTATGTAGATGAAGCCTTGCCCTATACAAGATGAATGGCACCAATGTTTGTGCTGTTGTTAACTGTTGTGGTATGTGTTCCAGCAGTCAGATCACAGCTGACCTCGCTAAAATGTTAAGCTCAGTTTACTCTAATTAATGCAGAAGGAAGTCACCTAAATCAAAAGAAAATTTAAGTCAGTTCTGTCTGGTCAGTGTCCAGAACTGTGCAAGCACAAAGAACATTTGTCGCTTGTTCTTTGAGACAGGCAAGATTTCTAGAGCTCGTTGCTAGTCAGCCTAGCTATCTTCCTGGTATTATGTGGCCTCAAAATGCAAGACAAAAAGTGGGCCTTGGACTTCTGATGTCTGAATACAAGTGTTTCTCCTTAGTACCATACAATAGATGAAAGGAAGCATAAGGAAGGAAATATACCCTGTAGCATCATTCTCAAGGGAAAGTATACTTCCACAAAATGAAAATAAATGAGTTCGTATTATGATAGTCTAATACTGTGATGTTATGTGCAACAGATGCAGTTTTCTGCTAAGAGTTTAATCCCTTCAGGCCCATTAAGCAAGTGGAAAAGTTTAGAAGGGATGCTGTTAAAAGAAAACATTAATGCACCTTTAAAAGAAAGTAGTTGGAGCACAAATCACAGGAGAAATACAGAACAAAATAGTGAATGAAATATTTATATTTCCACTGAAGCCAGTTTATGCACTTGAGGGAGAAGCCCTGTTGAGATGGGTCTTCCCCTTTGTTCTGTATCTATTTTTCCAGTTGCTCAGACACAGCTGTTGGTTTCACAATCACTCTGAGATTGATTAGATTAGAAATCATAGTCCTGCCTGCTCAGCATGGCCCATGACATGCAGAAAGTTCTAAGCATGTAGCTTGGGTCAAGGAGATTTCTTTTTGTGTGCTTCAGGACATATATTGGTTCTTCAAAATTTAGTGGGACTGGATCAAGTTTCCTGTCTTATTCTAAAGAGAGCAAGTTAATATGCAATACAGTGCTTGTATATGTTCATGTGAAACCTCAGCTAAGGGCCAAATATGCAGCAAGAATAACTTGGCATAGGTTCACTAACATAGCCAAGGCCCATGACCCTCACAGTTATGTACCGATACTTTTAATTATATTTGTTCAATACAAAGCACAACTGCATAATAAGAAAGCAATGAAACCTTTTAGGGGAAGACTTCCCAAAGCAGACAGAAGAGGAAGGTGCCTGGCTTGAGAGCTTATTGGACTTTGCGCCTTTTAGAACCCTTTCTTTCTCTTTTGACTTTGACACTGAGATTGCTTATACAGGATTGTTCTCCTTTTAAAAGAATTATTTATGGTTAGTAGAAGAACATTTATTTTCAAACAGCTTCTAAAAGAAGAGCAAAATTCAAAAGAAATTTTGTGTCTTGTGTTCTGCAAAAGGATTCTTTTCTCTACATGGTTCATTTCTTCCTAGAGGGACTTTTCTGAGTGCCACCCTCCTATTCAGTCTCATTTATACCAGCTACTGACATTCCTTGCCACAACCACAGCAGTTGCCTAAATGCAAAAAGGGAAGAAAGGTTTTTGTTTTGGCTTTTTTTTTTTGGTTGGGGTCATTTTTAACCTTGATTTACTGCAGTTTGTAAATTTGATATTTGAAATAAAAGGCAAAATGATCTTGGCAAGGCGTCCCTCCTGTGTTTCAGTTTCCTGAACTGCCTTTATGCTCACAGTTCTATGATGTGATGTAACACCTTTACCTGCCTTTTTCATAGCTTTTCATTAAAACACACAGATCTCTTGGGCATTCACATTGGCTCTTTCATACAGAACATTTAATACTCTTGGTTTTTTGCTTAGGAATGGCCTTTGTTTTTTAGGTTTTTAGATTTATTTTAAAAAATAGATTAATCTTTTTAGATAAATCTGAAGGTGCAGAGGTGCAAGGCATATTCCACAATCCCCAAAATAAGTAAGCATCTAAACTACTTGTCCTTAAATATTAGTACAAGGAGTAGCAGTAACATGCTTTGTGCATGCCTATTTCTTAAGTGTATGTAAGACTAAGTTGAACTAGACAAAGTAATTTGCACAGAAAGTCTTAAAATTGTAGCCCTCAGGAATGGTTTGGGAACATGATCAGGGGTCCACTGAATAATGTTTTTACTTGTAGTGTCAAATCAAGAGCATATGTAACAGTGAAAACTATTCCTTGAGAACTGTCAAATCTAATCTTTCTTTGTTTTGTTGCATTAATGAGTAATTGATATATAAAGGAGGGAAATGTAGTAATTCCCCATTGGAAAAGATCTTCTGCTCACTATTTCAATAATATTTAATGCTTATAGAGCCCTTTTCTTCCTCAAAATATGTTAAAAATGTGAACGAACAATTCATCCATGTTAATTTATTTAATCCATCCAACACATCACTGAGACTGGTAGTTATATACGACCATTTCTGTTTGAGAGGGAGGAGAGTGTGGGTGACTTAGGCTGCTTCATTAACTTTTTTGTGGATGGGAAAAAGGGGCACAGTTGGATCCCATTTTAGAAGTAAGGATTTTCTGATTTCCAGTTTTCTGTTTACACAACTGCATAGTGCTGCTCTGACTTTAACCAACTATTCCCTGGCTTAGGGAACCGAGGTGTTGTAGATGTAATCAAGACGTGCAAGTTTGCATTATCTCCAGTAGGCACACTGGTACTTTGTTAGCTGTTACATGAAGCTTCCTGAAAATCATTTGATGTTGTCTAAATGGATCTCAGAGTCATGGATCCATTGCCTACTGGTTAATTTAGGACATTATATTTTCTCCATAATTTTAAATCAAAATGCCGTAAGATTTCTTTTGCTGTACTGAATTGTAAGGTGCTGTGAGATATTTGTAACAGATGCATCATCAGGACAAGGTAGTGTTTTGCTTGTTTACTACTTTGAACTTTTTCCTTTCTGATATTAAAGATGCTTTTTTCAGGGTGGAACACAGGGAATTTATTGTGTAACACCTGTTAACAAAAGAGAGACTTGATTAATTTCCCACTCATGGTGCTGAGAATGTTCCCCTTTGTTGTCATTTTCTCAGGGTTATTACTCATTACCCTTATTCATTCTGCTTTGATAGAGGTAAATAGCTTTTAATTCCCCCTGCCCACAAACCTTCTTAAAGTTTCCTTTGACAGCTTGTTGTAATTATGCCCCTCATTGAAGACACAGTCATTATTCTCTGTTGCCCTGAACAAGATTATTTAAGGCTCATTTTGGATTTACTCTATGCATATATGTTCAATGTATTTCCCTGAAAATTAGAAAATAGCAATATAGGATCAGTGTGAGACAGTGGTAAATGTGATACTGATCACAGCTTGTATGTAGTTGGACGTATTTCAGTGAACATGAGAAATGCCCTTGTCATTACGCTACAGAAATAACAAACACAAACAAACAAAAATAGAATGCCAAAAGGATACAAGCAAGAAACTATCCAAGCTTGCTGTAAAACCTGTTATTGAGTAATTGTTACACACAGTTTACTGTTGAGCTGTCACTGTATCTTCAGCTTTAATAAAATATGAGCCAATATTTCTTTTTTTTTTTTTTTTTGCTATATCAGTAGTCTTCTTTTGGAAGGCATCCGATGGCATTATGAATGTTATTCATAATGTTATAATATTGCAATGCAACGTTATTGCATCCTCATTTTCTCCACTTCAGCTCCCCAGACATAACTTACTTCCCCAAATTAAAAAGTTCTTGGGAGTGTCAAGCTTCTGCTTTGCCACAGGCCTTGTTGTTACAGAGATTTCCTAGTGCTGAGGCATTTAACGAATAGCTCAGACCATTCCTGAGAGGCAAGGAAAGAGGGCACCGCTTCATTTCATGTCTTCTCTCCTTTCCCTTACAAAATGGTTCTTCTTGGTAAGGCTCTATTCCTAATTGCTAAGGCTGTTAATTCACTAACAGACCAGGCAGCAGGGGTAGTTCCAGAAACATACCTTTGCCCTTAAATGAACCTGAATTCACTTGAATAGGTATAATGCACCAGGCTCCTGTCCAGAAGACAAAACAAAAACCTAACACGGTAGTTAGGTACTTGCTTTTTTTTTCTTTGTATATATAAAAATTTATCAGCTTTTGTAGATGCTGCAGTCTCAGGTTTTCTAGCTACACTGCGTCTCATCTAAACAGGTGCTTTTCATTTGTAGATAGCAGGAATCTTTTGCTTATATCCTTAATTTTGGTTTCTTGCTTGCCCCCATTTTATGTTAGGAATTTTTTTTTATTATTATTTTTGTATTCTAACAATCTTAGTGTATTTCATAATAGTCTGATTCGTTAAGGTATTGCCATTTCTAGTTATTTGAAAACAGTAACCTGATGTGAGGAATGCTATAGAGATTTAAGGGAAACAATAGTTACTTTACAAATGAATAATGAACACTAGTTTCTAGCTTATCATCAAGAGTATGTTCAGCTACGCTTTCATATGATGAAAGTTTTTGCTTTATGGCAAATGTATTCCTGATGGGGTGAATTTTCAACCACAGAGGGGTGAGTTATCAACCATAGACACCATTTTGCCTGTAAATAATCCATACAGAAATGATGGCATGTGCATAGCTTTGAAACTGGATATATTAAGTTAAAAAAAATAAATAAAAAAGTCTATAATGACATATTCCAAGTAAAGCACGTCTACTTCGGAAAGTGGGTAGCTGTATTTCTACAAAATTTGTGTTAGACATGGGTGGTAGGTACAGACGATAAATATACTTACAAAATGTATAATTTACTCATTCCTATTACTTTGTTTTTTAACTATTGTGTAAAGGCATATTTTGGAGGAGATCATTCTTGTTGAAGAGGATGAAAAAGGATCAAGAAACAAAAGTGGGAGTGCTATGGTGGTCTAACTTTGAGAGAGTTTATGTTTGCTGGCTAGTCCCAGGGTCCATGCTGTATTGCACTTGCTGCCCACCTGATGTAAACCTGCTGTGAGCAGCAGCTGTTTACCTGGTATTTCTGGAAGTCTGTAGCAGAAGCTGCCAGAGCACCAACAAACCCTTTGATGCAACAAAGGAGCATTTTGCACCACGAACAGTGAAATACCAGCCTAGCTAGATTTGGCGGATCTGCATTTGCTCTAGGACCACCCTTCCTGTAGAATTTTACTTGTGAGCTGTGTACCTACATGTATTGTGTATGTTGAGATGTAACTTCTAGGTGTACGTAGTATGACTCTGTGATTTACAGTTGGGTCTGTGTGAATAATTACAAATGTTGTGCCTGCACACAGATTTTTACAGGATGTTTCCAAGAATTCTGAACAAAAAGGACACAGAGCCAGTACATATTTCAAAGATACCATCATCATCTATACGTGTTTCTCCTTGCTTCCTACAGTCTGAGTTCATATAATTAGGAACAATCCCAGTCCAAGAAAGAAAATGAGAAATAGTGCAAATAATGCAGACTCTTTTTTATCATAATGGCCTACACATGCCAAATTTAAATGTGCACACAGATGCCACTGAAATTGAGAGAGATCCAAACCCTTCTCATGCTTTTAGCCTAGCAAACACTTTCTCATTTCCCAAGAGAACATGAAATCCCTCACTGAATATGAAAGATTGTACCTTAAAAATTATTTCAAGTGATTATATTTATTGGCTGTTTATGAAGCTCATTACTATGTACATGAGCACACAGATGAAATTAGCCTCACAAGAGGCGTTTATCCAAGGACACACAGGATGTCTGTAGCAGAGCCAGGAATTAGAAGATATCTTCCAAGTTTAGTCCAATATCTTAACCACAATGCTATTTTTGCCTACTTGAGTCCCACTGTAAACCATTAGCAACCAGAAATCTTAAGGCAGAGAGCCCTTTTTTCTTTCCAAAAAAGATCATGTGTGGCTTGTGTGTTCCTCCCCATTATATTAAGACATCTCAGAGGAATAGGTACCTGTGTTATCAGTTATGATCACTACTTCTAAATGACTGTAGCAAATAGGAAAATAAAACAAAAAGCATATGTAAAGTAAGATACTGAAGATCTTTTTAAAAAGAGTATCTCATGCTTCTGCTATAAAGAAATACCCTATTCAGAGAAATCCATTACCGAATTTAGTATAGAGGGGATAATCTACTGTGGATGTTAATCCTTTGGAGTCTATTTTAGCTCTCTATTTTGTAAAATTATTGCTTCGTTCTCTGATAATTTTATAATTCAGTGTCATTAATTTTCTATCTAGAAAAGGGTTGATGGAACTGGTTATTGTTAAGGTTTCACATCTTTTCCCATTAAAAATCTTTGTTTTCGGTTGCTGTAAGAGTGGGATTAACTTTACTGAGCAGTAAAATTGCGATTAGTGTGCAGGCCCGAGGTTTAGGGCAGCAGCCTGCCTGCCAAGGCTCAGGAGGTCTCTCTGCTGCCGGGATATACACGAGGCTCTCTGCTGCAGTTTGGAGAGCTTATCCCACAGGGGAGGACAGGAAGCTCTTGTTGCTACCGATCGCTCTGATGGCTTTATGGCCAAGGCCTCTTTGAGAAGGAGCTGCAGGTTTTAATGTTGTGGAGGAGCCATGGCAGGGATAGCTTACCTGAAGCCCTCAGTTTACGTAAGTATTGGGACCAGTAAATGTACGTTTCCTGGCAGAAGCCTAGGCTTTGAGCAGGACCGTGCTAAATGATGCACAGTGTTCTGAAAATGTAGGCCCTTCTTTAAAATGTGCACCAAAACCCAATGCTGACTTTTTAGTTAATTTTGTATGTGCCTCAGTTGCCTACCTGTTAGCTGAAGATGAACATAGTTCTCTATCTTCTCAGGTGTTAGGAAGATAAATTTACACGTGTTATAAAGCACGCTGTCACTGTAGTGAAAAACACCTGCTCAAGAGTCTAAGCAAACATTAATAATTCTGTCTTCAGAGCAGAATTTGAATGCTGTACAGTAAATATGGCATGGCACTAGAAAGTGATGAGAATATAAAATATGAAATATTTTGTCATTTGGTTAGCAATGCCCATCCAACACTGAGAACAAGGCAAGAGGCCCTCACCTTAGTATTAGATGTAATTCTGCAGATTTTGCTCTAGCCAAGAGGTTCAAGGGGGTAGTTACAGTGGAAAAAGCATTCTTAAGTCTGGTACTTCAAAATTTTAGCTGTATCCTTTGCAGTTTGTCTTTGAATATACTTTCTGTTGTGTTATATGAAGTGAGTACGGTGGAAATTTAGAAGCTTCATCAGACTAATGCAGAAATCCTAGTATCATATTCCAGAAATCCCAGGCTTGGTATGACACCTCATCCCCGGCCAAAAGGCACTGGTATTCATGCTGGCAGACGTGCAATAACCGCCAGCTCTGAGGAGGAGGCCAGAGCTGGGGACTGAGCACTGAAGGTGTGCTGGAGCCACACACTGAGCAGAGCCACAGGCGTTGCGGCTCCCAGGGGAGCGGGAGCGAGTGGTAGGGTGTGCAGCTTGCAAAGTCTGCTGCTGGAAGTGGTTTTTAATAGCTGGTTCAGGAAACAGTTGCAATGTTTTAAGAGAGAGTTTTGCTGAATTGGGTCAGGCTGCTTCCAGACAGTCCTGTGGGACCGAAGTGTGCAATGGTACACTGTCACCTACCGGACTGCTTGGATCATGGGTTTGTGTATCTGGGTGCTTGTATGTAGAAAGCTGTCATTCATTGCAGTTCAGAGATGTTCCTTTTTGAAGCAGCACATTGGAATTTAGAGTCTGTTTTCATTCATCTTTATAGGAGTTATAAATCATCTAATTTTTTTTTTTGCTTTGCTGATTAGTGCTGTTACAGTGCTATTGAATTATTAGTGCTCTTGAATCGTTATTGTGTTTCCTTCGTGCAAGGAGGCAGCAACTAAATTATTGCATAAAATTAAAGATATAAATACTGTGAAGTTCATATACTGCTCTTTGTAATGCTGAAGAAGTGAGTGACTTGCTGCGACAGTGAGAGCACAGGATCTCTGTCACCTTTCTCTTATAGCCAAGAACTTAATAATAGAAAAGACCAATTCAGAGAGGCATGCAGAGAGGGTCTTTCGTTTGCCCTATCATTCTACACTACCGTTTCCTCCTACTTGATCTGTCACTATAAACCTAAGACATGTTTCTCCTGCTGTTTGAAGAGTGCTGAGTAGAGCCTGGCTCTTATCTAATATTATTTAGTGCTAACTCCCGTTTATCCACTTAAACTGTAATGACTGCTTCAGAGTCATGTGGCTGACAATGAGAATGTGTGCTCCACAGGCTTTCAAGTCACTGAGGTGGTCCCCCAAAGTGTCTGGTCTTTACTGCAAACAGGTTTTGTTTTTTTGCGTTTTCTTTTATTGCAAATAGAAATATCTGCCAAGAGAACCAGCTACATATAAGCATGCAGGTAGTGTAGTGATGGTACACATTAGGATTTCAGTCTGATGCATATGTTTAGGGACTTACAGTGGCTTTAAGGTGACCCAAAGTTGCTCAAGTGACAATGATTTGGGAAAGTCCTATGGGGCGTTTATTATTATTATGATACTTTGGAAACAAGAGCTAAACACTTGCTAAGAACTGACATTTGCAGCTAAAATATGTAATGCCTGAAGAAATGCAAAAGCGACACTTATTAATATTGGCTTCTCCTTGCAGTAAATTTGAAATATAACGATAGTCTGTAAGTGTGCAATGCCTCTTCCCAATTAAAAAAATGTGTCTAGTACCATGTCTAAGCAGGGCTCCGGCAGTGAAGGACAGCACATACAACTAAAGTAATCGGCACAGTGTCAGATGAAAAGGAAACAAGGAAACGCTTGGTGCCATGCTTTTGGACATAACCCTAACTGAACCATTAAATATTTAATTGTGTCCTGAAGCCTCATTAACTTGAGTTTGGTTGTTAGACCAATGGGAGAAACAAGCTGGAGAATCGAGAAATTTTGACAGAACTCTCATAAAGGCGGAGACAAACCAAGCCCAAAAGCTTGTAGTGTGGTCCCAGCTGTTGCAGTAGGAATTAGGAATGTGTGGAGAAGAAACAATCAAATGCATCCCTCACTATCTCCTGGCTGTTGCTTAAATGAGGTAATCACTTGCCTCTTCTCATACCCAGTAGTAAAATTTGTTTGAAAGAGATCAAGGAAATATGAAGACTGCAGATGGTGTCTGGAGATTGTTATATATCATTACACAGTCAAAAACAATGTTAAAAAAGCATTAAGGTTGTCAAGTCAAGTGTCCAAAAGGTATAAAATTACAGAGTAATGGTTGTCTATGCAGTTGTAATGGACTTCTCTGTGACCACTTTATTATTCATTATAATTATATCATTACTTATTAACCTTAAATTTAGGATCACATGGAATTTCCTCCCGTTTTCTTTTTAATTTATGTTTGAAAAAGGTTTTAGCTTTTAAAGAAATAATCAGAAAATGCCATCCCATGGCATATTGACAAATGGATTGTCAGCAAGGTTGAAATCTTTCTATTTATCACAGAGGTATGGAGAGTCTGGCAGCACTGGATTTTAATCGTCTGTGTGGGCCAGTGCTAGAAAGGGCTGGATCACTTTGCAGCTGGCTGTAGATGATTTTTGTTGACAACAGCGGAGTGGTCAATGTCAAGAATTTGGGGTTCACAGTTAGGATGTAGAGGGGAAGGTCTGTCCTTTCTTTCATCATACACACCTCTGCCCCCTTCCATTCTCTCACATTTTGGCTTCTTTCTTGTCCTGTCTAGACCCCAACTCGATCCAGCTCTTTTCAACTACCTGGTTGCTATCGCTGCTGCTTCTTTTATTCTTAATTTTAGTCAATTCTTAATCTGATGTCCCATTTTGCAGAGGTATTTCCAGCTCCCCATTTGATTCTTCTCCACTCTAGACTGTAACACTCGCTCACCCTGGGCTCCTTTTACAACACCAGTGCCTTGGTGTATTGTCCTTGTCTCCCATCACCTAGACATGTCCCCTTTTTACTCCTTGGTTTCCCTTTGTGCTCCCTCCTCCACAGCTCCTCATCTCAGTGAGTGATGGGAAATACTCTAACAGCATAGCAGTATCACAATTGCAAAAATGATATAATACCCCAGCGTACTACCAGATTTATGTGCCAGCATCTCCTGTCATATCTGCGATCCTTGCCTCCTGCTGTGCTGCTTGGTGAGACCAGCACTGCTTTGTGCAGCTCCTGTTTCTGTGAGCACGCTTTCCCATAGCTAAGAGGGAGAAAGGTGCTGTTCCTTGTCTGTCTGCAGAGGTCTAAGGGAGCTGGGAGGGAAGTGGGTATAGAAACTTCAGGGAGGCATTTCCTGAGTATGCAGGGACTGTGTGAGTTCAAATGTTTCTCATGTGTCTAAATCTGGAAAGTTTTCATGAGAAAGGCAAAAGGCACATCCCTAGCAGAAACAGTCACCCATTTGACCAATTTTCAGGTCCTTCTTCCACATGTAGTAAGAAACTTTGCCTTCCTTTGGGCTCCTTCCAGCCACTATCCTTGGAGAAGAAGCTGGATGAGCTTTTGCTGGATGAGTTTTTGCCTACCTTTGGTACCACTTTATTGCAACACAGGAAAACACCCTTGCGGCTTTTTTGAGAAACAAGAAAAGGACAAATGGTTTGACTGAAATTTCTCACCACAAATTTGAAAGGAGGATGTGATCTACAGGATGGAAATACTCAGCTGAAATGGTAAAGATCTGACAAACCAGTAGTTCACTCAAATGGAGGTCTGATATCATGGGAAATGTCAAACTCCTGTAGTGACAGAACACTACTGGCTCTTCTGATAAAACATGACTAGCACAAAGAAATATCTATTGCTAAAATACAACTCCAAAAGTAAATGAAATTAAGTTGTTGGCTTTTATCTCTACAACCTTTTCACAGTACAGAATCATCTACCTTTGCTTGGTGGGAATGTGCCAAATGGCCACAAACCACACATTATCTGCAACCTGAATTTGTGTCAGTATTTCAGCTGGAAAACTCTATCAGAGCATTCCTATTTCACTCTGACTTGCTTTTAGTGTTTTCTCCTTGTCATTCTTAGTCTCTTATATGTAAGCTGAGAAATCTTTGGCAAAAACTGTTTTTATAGCTGATATGTTTTGCTGATACAGGATCCTGAAAAGACAAGAGTGTTAATGTTAGGGATGTGCAACTTGCAACTCTGAAGAGAAGGAAAGAACTGTGTATATCTATACCTAGCAGAAATTTCTGTAAATCCCTTAACCAAAATAAAATCAGTAAGAGGGGGGAATCATTGGATCCTCAATTTAGGAGACCAAGTTCTTTCCCTGCTAGTGAACTTAAGATCCTCACCTTCTACTGTGTTTTAAGCTCTCTAACTCTGTCTACAACTCCACTGAGGCACCTTGGATGACATGAGTTTAGATGTTTATGGCTTTCTTCCCCCATCTAGCAGGATGGCTTTACAAGTTAAAAGGAATAGCTCAGTGATTTATCTCCCCTCCCCCCAAATATTTTGGTTCTACATTTAAAGAACTGCAACATACACAAGAAAATATCAGTGCAGACCAAAGCTTCTGTGATAATGCAACAAAAACCAACCAAACAAACGAAAATGTTCAAGAAAAGGAAAATTTTTATGTTGTCAAGACAGGGGTTAGGTGGGAAAAGGAATGAAGAGAATGGATGAAGGATTACAGAGTAAAAGCGATTTGGGAACAGGATGTTGGGAGAGGTGAATAGGGTAGAACAATAGGGAAGAGCTTTTGCTGAATGTGAATAGAAATCATTATAATGCTTCCACCATCTCCTAATAAAAATACAGTAGCCTTGAGTCCATGTGCTTTATTAAAAACTCCAGCTGGAATATATAAAAGAAGGTAGGCAAATTATTCTTCAAACAGATAACTGAAGGAAAATGTAGAGATTTGAGGAGATTTTTTTTGAAGGCAAAAGATATCTTTTGCCTTCAAATGAACATGACTTAAGAAAAGATGCACCAGGGAGGGCAAGAAGGAAAAGAAAAACTATGGTAGAGGGAAAAAAAGAGGGAAAATTTGAGCTATAATAAGCATTTGCCTATTTGCAGGAAATAAATGATCTCTTACCCAAAGAATTGTTCTGGTGCAGGAAAGTGGCAGTCCTAACACTGTTTTTGTTAGATGTCAGGTATCGCCCTGTCTTTTGTTCTGGAAAGTTGACAAGCATAGGATTGGGAAGTTAAACATTTTTGCAGAATGCTCTGTTCAGAATGGGCTTGATACTGTTTAGTGGACAATGAGCTATATTGCAGCTGACAAAATACAGATATCCTGAATGAAATACATTCAGTTCAATACATTTTCTTTGGTTATGATGGACAGTAATCTGGTGTGACATAGGGTTTGATTTTGCACAGCTGGTTGCATTGGTTCTCTGGTAAGTGGAAGCTGTCCATTACAAAAAAATGCCATTATTCCTATAAAAGAGTAAACTGATTTTAAAATCAGAGGCATTGGTTCAAGTCTCTATTTTACCTGCATGTGGAACTTTTTACCCAACTCCCAGTACTGAGATTCTCCATTTGCTATGCATTTTCTCTCTGAGTGAGAAGAATTTGAGAGATGGAAATTCCCCCTCTGTTGGGAATCATTACGCACAATCTTTTGATTCTGTATTTAGTGGACACATAGTTTGTCTTGTAATGTCACAGGGAAGCTTTATATGTTGATAACAAGGCACTAGAGGTCCTAGTAAGTGTTTTTATGTGCTTTCCACTTCACTTCCCAATTGTGCTTAGGTGAGAAGAATAGCATTTTGTTATAGCTGAGGATTACAGTTTCTCATAACCTGTGTTTTTTCTTTATTTATAAAATACTTTGGACTGAATAGAGTCTGCATTACTGTAGGGCTTACTGGGGCAAGCTAAAGTGAAGATTGCTTTTCCCAGTCATGAATTGCAGCTAGAAACAAACAACTGATGAACGCATTTCCCTAGAGACTAATTTAAATAGCGGTATTTCATGTGTATAGTTCCTAAGCAATATTTTCCTAGTGTGTAGTAAAAAAAGAGAATTTTCGCTTAAGATATTTTTGAAAACATGTTAGAGACCCTTTTTTTTTTTAGATTTTGATTTTTTCTTTTTGAGGGGGACCAAGTATGGAAATTTTTATTGCAGTTGGGCCACAGCATTTTTTGTATGAAAAAAAAAATAAATCAAAATCTTAACTAAACTGAAAAAAATAGGTAATATTTTGAAATTTCATCAAAACCATACCGTTTGCAATAGTCATAATTAACAATTATTTTTACAAATACTTCTGAATTAAGTTTTGGGCTAAATTGCAGGGGTATTGCAATAATCGTTCTGCATTTTAGAAGGGGGTCTATTAGCAGATGAAATAGAAATTATTAGCACAGGCTCCTTCAGGCCTTATTTACAGCCAGCATTAGATGAAGAGTTATTTACTGGGCAAATAAGCCTGCCAGATATGAAAGAGACAAGAAGAAATGTGTCTTGGCATGCTGAGGAGGGTAAGTATGGAGAAAGCAGAAAGTATTATATTTGATAGTGATGGAATGTAGCCTTAGGTGACCCTCTATTCTTGCCTATTGTTAACTTTTTCCCATGCAAAAAAAATGCCACAGCCTGTGAGATCTCTAACAGCAGCTGTCTGAATAGTGGAAGAACAAACTGTTTACATACATACAGATTTCTGATGATGTGTTGTTTCAGTGCCCTACCAAAATCAAAGTTCCCCTGTAAAACCATAGAGATTGTTCTGGCCACAAAGAGCTTCCAGTCAAAGATCAGGAGACAGAGACAGAATGGAAGGAGTAGTGGTTTGTCCAAGGTCATGGTGTAGGTCAGGGGCAGCACCAGCCAGAAAACAGGACCCAGACCTCCAGTCTTTCTGGGCTTACTTAAATAGGGGCATTTACCAGTGTATTTGCTGCTGGGTAAGAATGCCCACATGAGGTGTTACACAGGTATAACTCTAGCTGTCAAGGATGCTGGTGCAATTACGGTAGTGAACTTTTTCAGGCAGATGAATCCTTGCTCCTGGGCTTGAACCGTGATAGCCGTGTTGCAAAGAGACCTTCGGCCAAGGACTGTTGTTGGAAATTTAGTAAGAGGAAGGAAAGGAAAAACGAAACAAAACAGCCCTTACTTCAATTAGAGGAAAAGATAATTCCTTTCAAGTTGAGAGGCCTGACTCCTGCTGGCCTTTGTTCTTAATCTTACCCTTGCTGTAATTTCATGGAGCAACTTGAATAATGCCAGCTTGGTCTGTGATTACCCTCAGCTAGAGCACAAAATTAATATCTCACTAAGTAATTCAGCGCGTGAGGGTGAACATTTAGTTAAACATGCCCTAAAAAGCTAAGATTTTCTGTGTTTGCTGGAACTCTCTAAATGACAATTAATCGTCTGTGTTCTTATGTGTTTATGAGCCTCAGTAAACAGGCGGCATATTTACGTCTCCCCATTACCTTCAGAAATAAACTTCCTTAAGAAAAAAATCTCATGTTCCCTGATTACAATCTGTTTTTAAGTAAACAGAGGGTGGGGAAAGTGACTAGTAAGCAGGACTTTGGAGGGAGGAAGGTGGGAAGTGGAGAATTTTCCCCCTCTGAAATCGTACATCTAGTGCTGATAGTATTAAGGTAATATGCTGCAGGAGTGAAATAGGCTTGATTAGTCCTCTTACTCTTTGGGGGTTTGTTTGCCCTTTTTATCCTACTAGTTCAGACTCAAGAACACACGCAGTATTTACTAACTTGTGATTTGGAGCTGCTGTAGAAAATGCCATCTTGAAAGTCATGTCTTCTAACCTGTGCAAAATCCTGGTGTTTCCTGAAAGCCCTGGATTATTGCTGAAGGATCCTGTTTAAGGGTACATCAACGATATGCTACAGCCAGCATTAATCTCCCATTTCTTCTTGCATTTCTCTGCCACTGCACTGCTTTCTCTCCTCATCAGCCTCCACCGGAACTGAAAGGTGGATCCCTTCTTCCTGTTTGTCGTATTTGCTTTGGCCTTTACCATGCAATGAGAGTTTGTGAGGAGAGAGGAACCCACTGTTCTTTGTGACAACTGGGGCATTGCCACTGACTGGTCGCGTTACTTAATTCTTTTCCACGTCACAGAATGAATAACAAAATATGCTGAGGTGTGCAAGAAACAGACTGTGGACGAAACAATAAGATAATATTACTTACTTTGGTTGTATCCATGAACATCTGCAGAAAGAGGACTTTTACACATAACTTTGGGCTTTCTGTACAACTGGCCACTAGTTTCATTTGCTTGTGCAGGTAAGAGGTAATATCAGGTGGAAAACACAATTTGGTAGCAGTGAATGTTTACTGGTGCTCATTTTCCCAAAAATTTTTCATACTGCTCCTGTCTGAAGATTTCCTTTACAACTGGACCTTTATGTAAAAGCAGAGCAATGGAAATACCTGAGCCATAGTATTAAGACAGAAGATGATAAAGTGAAAAATAATGAAATCTAATGATAGATAGATAGATGGCAAGATTTTGCTGTTGGCCAAAATCTCATACATTAACTCTTTCAGATTTCTCTGCCTACGATGATTAGTGCTGAAATGTGAAGGCAAACCTGGCCCATTTTTCATGCAGGCAGAAGGTCTATGTGTGTGGGGAAAGCCATCCTTGGTGGTATTTGGTCTTTTGTGAAAGGAGAACATCTGAAAATGGTGGCATCCCTTACCTCAAAGACGTTTTGTTGATCCCAGGCACTTAATGTTGCTGTTGTTAAGCTAAGTGTTTCGTTCCTCTGTGTCTTTTTTTTTTCCCCACCTCCTCCATGGTTATCCCATGCTTTACTGATGGTTGCACCAGGATATATAGCTTGTTAGAAATTCAGTTAGCTATCCTTAGACAAATCAGCCTGATTAATGAACTATTGAAGAGCAAGGTTCTGTGTTCATCAATATAGTTTTAAGGTACCTGGAATGAAGGAGCTGACAGATCTAGAAATAAAATCAGTATTCTTCTTGTAACCCATTGTAAACAAGCTATCAAGCATCACTATGGTCTCCTTGAAAATAACTTTAATGAGTAAATAGAGAGAATAAAAGCAAAAAGACAGTGTCAAAAATGTAAGCTCAAGATAACTGTTCTTTCCCCCTCCCCCCCTTTAACCTATTATGTTGCTTTAGGTGGTGGTTGCATTTCTTCTGCCCAATAGGCAAATTCTCCCTAGTCCTGACTTAGATAAGTTTGACATAATTTTGTTAAAAGTTAATACTTCTAGAAGTTGTATTACAGTTTCTCAAGAGCAAGGAACTAGAAAATGTTTGAATTGCTCCCTGATTCTACTACCTGTGACTTCAGAAGGTTTTCACAGGACAGGTAAAAAGCTTATTAAAAAAAAAAAGAAAAAAGTGTAAGGAAAAAAAAGGTGTGTAAGAAAGAAAAGAAAAAAGTGTAAGTAGAATTGCATTTTAGCAAATAAGAGCCCCTGAATTACAATCTTCTATAGCTGTCTGCTTTTTAATTCTAACTCGCTTTTTGTGAATGAGGAAATCTGCATTTTATGAAAGGTAAAAATACATCCAAACATATGTAATTTCTGTATTTCATGATGCTAGGAGAAGCATTCTTTTTTTTATTTCCTCTCAGTTAACTGTGGGTTTCTTATCCACAGCTTTGGTTGTTGCCGAGTTAATACTCTTTGGCACCCGCCTTCAAATGTATTTAGCTGTCCAGTTTACAGTTGATCTGTTCCCATTTATTGTATTTCACTTCTACATTTCCCATTGAAGAGTTCCTTATTGCTCGCCTCTCTTGTGACTGTCCCCGGGCTAGGTCAGTGCCATGGGTGGCAGGTGCACTGGGCCTCAGGTCGCTCGCTGGATTCTCGCTACTGGGCCTGGCTTGGGCTTCATAATGAGCCTCCAATAGGAGGAGAAAGAAAAGTTGTGGAGTTTGCTCACTGTTGCTCACTGGGATCGAACAGCTTGTCTTTTCTTTTGAGGAACATTTATACTTAACACTCGGTAGGCAAACTGCTATTTCAGTTTGCAAGTGGATTCAGTTATTCAAATGCACAGGCCAGAAAATGAAGGGGATTCTATTTAAACAGTGTGCTCCCGAGTCACAGATGATCTTTTTGATGTCTGTATTTTGCAAATGGAAATTTTCCATTTTCCAGTGCTAGCATTTGTTCAGAGGCTGTGTGCTATCTAAATCTGCTATTGTGGCTGTTCATTTGCATTTTTGCTACGCTATATTGCCTCCCATCTTTTCCCCTTGGCCCCCTACTCTTCTATATTGAATTCGTATTTTTACTGCCTCCACTCTATCTTGCATCTCTGAAGGCTCAATCATGCTGAACACTCGGAACGAACAGCAGAGACTGCTCAGCACCTCACAGGATTACAGGTGAAAAGGGAAATCCAAGGCATTTGCATATTTGAGATTTTTGATGGGAGGGAGCTGGCGGAGGGTGGAGCTGTTACCCACTCAGGTAACAGTCTGGCTTCTGCACCTCCCCGCCTTTTCCTAGTTGCAAGAACAGCTGGTGCTCCTGGCCAGTGTATCTGATGGGGAGTGTGCGGAAATCTTGTGTTGAAATTCTATGGCCCGATGTGGAATACTCACAGTAGTCAGGTGACATAGCCAAAATGGTCCTCCTTGGACTTAAAATTATGGCCGCACCAAACCTTGCGTGGTCGGATAGATCTCTTGGTCAGAATGTGTGGTTTTCTACTTCCTTAGTATTTCTTTTTTATTTCACCCTGTACGCATAGGTTCTTTCTTCTCGCAAATCTGGTTACATCCATTTCTAAAAGCAAACTGCTTAGCAAGAAAAACTGTGTTAATATCCCGAGGGAAAAGTGAGAAGGTGGGCAGAGAAGCACAACAACTTAATTCTGGCAGTTGAAAGAACAATCTGAAAGTTGTCAGGCTCAAAGTATCACGTACTGTCAAGTAATCACTATTCACTTCTGCAGATACCAGCCCTCAAACAGTCTATTTCACCCTCGGGGAAAGCGAGGCGGGGAGAAAAAAGGGCGTAAGCAAGAGTATCACTGGAATATCATGCACTACTATGAGAGACAGCATATTTAAAGCTGAGCAGGAATATAAACCATAAGGCTGGGAGCCAGGAATTGCAGGCTGCTTCTCCCATCCCTATCGTTCTTCTCTGTTCACCTCTGCTCTGAGTTCCTGAGGGACCGTGTGGCCCTGGCCAGCTTGGACTTTGGTAGGAATTCAAAATACTCAACAGTTTACCCAACCAGGCCTTTCTTCTGAATCTGTATTGGCAGGGTTGGAAGCTGGGGCAGCGGTAGTGCTCCATGGTGTTCCTCCGGATGGGTTAATGCCTGGACAGTGCTCTGGGAACGGAGGACTAGTTTTGCAAAAGCTTTTCCGCTGAAACAGGAGACCAATACCTGTGTAAAGACGGTGTGTTGTTCCCACTGTATGGCCCAGGACTGGTACCTGTACCCAGGCAGTATTTTGAGCATGTGTATGGCTTCCTGCACTGCACGTATCCTTCATCTGCCTCCTCCTGCCCATGAACTAGCTGGCTATGGGGCAGTTTGCTTATGAGAACAGCACGCTGCCAGAGTAAAGCGTGATATTTCCATGTTCCTGTCATGTGCAAGCACGTGCCCACAAACCAAAACACAGCTGGCAAGTCTAATTTTAGCTCTACCAGCCTTGAGAAGTGTCCCTTTAAAGAAATTCTTTTTATAATGTGTTTTTTTTTCTAACCAATTTGCTTGATAATACAGCAGCTGACAATCCTGCTGCAATACTACCAATAATTTAAATAAAAACAAAGAGAAACTGCTGCCCCTTATGTTACACACACTTCCCCCCCTCCCCCCAAATTTATAAATAGGCAAAGCCACTGTAGAAAGGCCCAGGAATTTGATGACGTGTTAAAAAGAGTACGTGCCTAAAAAAAAAAAAAAGAGAAACGCTGGGATTTGTGTACAAGAGGAAACGTTTTGTTATTCACGCACTTTCTTCCTGGTGATTTATAGCCCTGTTCCAAGACAGGGGTCTTCCTTCGAGTCTTTCGGAGGACGAGTAGTTGGGACGGCTGTGCTGACACAGGTCCAGCACGCCTGGGCTTTGGGGCAGGTGTGCGGGTGTCACACCTGGGCCCGGGCGGCTGCGGGGCGGAGGCCGTGGGGCGTGCGGCGGCTGCTGCGGCCGGGGGAGCTCGCCCGTTTTGGGGGGAGGGAGGCGGAGCTGGAGGTAACTTTGTGGCACTGTGTCATTTTCACATGCCTGGCTGGAGGCTGCCGCTAAGTCAGGCCGGGCGAGTTCCCTCTCTTTACCCTCTTCCTCCATTTTGTTCCAACTTTAAATAAGCTAAGTCTTATATAAGCGGTCTAACAAAGTATGTATTTAATATGTCTGGCCCCGAGTCGCCTCTCCGCGAAGTGCCGGATGACGGTACGGAGTATTTTTCTGCGGGGGCCCGAAGGGGGAGGGCGACGACTTCCCTGCTCGGCGACCAGGCTCCGTGACCTTCCCCTGCCTGTTTCTTTAAAAAAAATAAATTAAAAAATGCGTTGTGGGGTTTCTCTCCCCCCCCCACACACCCCGCCCCCCCGGCGTTAGGATTTCCCGAGTCCCACGGACGCTTTCGGCGGCTCCCTGCCCCGTCGGGCCCGCGGACAGCGGGGTGGAGAAGGGGCGCGGAGGCGGCCGCGCAGCCTGCGCCGGCCTCCCGGGGGAGCGGCGCGCCGAGGTCCCTCCCACCGGCGGCGCGGCGCGGAGGGGGTTTGAATGAAAGACAGGACGAGCCCTGAGCACCATGTCACTCCGTCAGGGAGGCAGCAGCAACTAGGCTGGGGAAGGCTTTTCCCTCCCCCTCCTTTTTTTTTTTTTTTTTTTTTTTTCCTTTCTTTTATTTTCTTTATTTTCTTTT
>WTSP01018380.1:86994-114746 GCA_025331215.1 Actenoides lindsayi | reverse complement strand
AAGAAAGAAAGAAAGAAAGAAAGAAAGAAAGAAAGAAAGAAAGAAAGAAAGAAAGAAAGAAAGAAAGAAAGAAAAGATATTTTGCTAGTTTTGCTCCAAGTTAATGTTTGAGTTTGTCCTTATTTCTTACCTTCTTTCTCCCCTTCAAATTTTAAATTATTTGTTTGCCTCACCAGAGCCAAATTGCTTTGATACTTTAATTCTCTGAAATATTTTTCTGTGTCCCTCGTTTCTCTGCCAATCATTAATCCAGCTAGTTGTGAACAGGTTATTAAAAAATTCCGGTTTTGCTCAGCATGTCAATGAGATATTGTATGCTTAGCTTTTACATCCAAGAAGCTGAAGACTTCCCAATTCATGGTATGTGCCAATGAACAAGTTTTTCTAAAGCATTGCAAAAGGAATAATCTTGCTGTGTCTGTTGTCAGTATTTCCCTTTCAGCTATCATATTCTCTTGACTAACACTATCAAACTGACATCTGTCAGAGTTAATTAATTCCTCTGTGATTGTATCTTTACCGGAAACACTGACTCTTAAAAACCTCTGTCATTATGATAACAATAAACTTGAATGCTGATCCTCTTAGTGTAAACTGACAAACCTAAGGAGCTGCTCCTTAAACTTGAGTTATTGGGAACACCATATGTTTCAGATATACCCTGGTTCTCCAGGACCCTTTCCAAAGAGAAACATCAGGACCTTTTCTTAATAATTTTCCTCTTTACCTCCTCTTTTATTTTAGATATGAACCAACATTTTAGTATTTACTTAAATTTTATTCTGATGCACATTTGAAAGTACCCACTTTTGTACCTACGTACTTCCACAACTTCTTAAGCAGTCCTCAAGAAGGTATGGTAATTTCCCTGAGAAGATTCCCGATGTTCCTAAATTGACCATTTACAAACACCTCTTAAAGATCTACTTTATGATCAGTCATCCTAATCAGACCTTCAACGACCATGAAATGTTCCTTTTTAGAGATGCAAATAGTATACAGTAGGAGGTTTTTCAAAGTAATACTTCATCATGAATTTGTTATGAATTATCAGTTTCCACAAGATAATTTCTATAGTGTAGAAATATTTCCCATATAAGAAGCATTTTTTAAAATTTGTCTTCCTAGATGAGGATTAAGAAGGAGAAATGAAATTATCTTGACTGACTGGAAAGTCCTTGTTTTCTATTCAGAGTGCAAAAACAATAAGAAAGACATACCATTATGAAAATCAAGTTACAATACAAAAATAAATGAAGTATAGCCTAAAAGAAGAAATACAATGTCTTTGACAGAGCTCAGACTTTCAGGAAACTGAATGTTTGTGTCAGGAATAAAACTGCAACAAAACTGTAGTTAATTCCTGAAATAGACATGCGTCGAACACAAAAGAGAGAACAAAAACATCAGGCAAACATTTTTCATCTTGAAGATGCAAAAGTTCTGTCCAACTAAAAGTGCAAATGGAAATAAATGTTGATTAGTATGAGAATCCAGAAGTGGGGATTTTCGTTATAATGGTGCAATAAAAATGATCAGGTAGAGAGGATCTGGAAATATAGCAAGGAACTTGCTGCATTTTTTCTATATTAAAGAAATTATTTTTTTGTATTAAGGAAAATTTTATGCATTAAAGAAGTAATTTCAGACACAATGCTGCAGACATATTTCTAGTATGGTAAAAACTATTCATACAAAAAACTATTCATAGAGAAGGTACATCTCTAGCCTCTCTGTATGTTAATCTTTTTACATCTGCTGCTCCAAGTTTTATGTATAGGTAATAGAAAATATCTTAATGGGGAAAGGAGGACAGAAGGTTCTAGTTCAACAGAAGGCACTATTTCAAATTACTGTTTCAGTATTTATGATATAGCCTGAAAGAAAATCAAATACAGACTGAGTCTGCCCTGGGTCTCTCTCTTCTTTACTCGAAGTAAAGAATATCTGGTAAAAATTTACAGTTGTTCAAAGTATTTATCTAAATATGGACAGTCTGACATTGTCATTATTTAGTCTTACTAACAGTTCTAATTGCAAAAATGTACTTAGAGAAAAAAATTCCTTGGTCAGATACTGATCTCAGGTAGTCAAGCATAAATCTGAAGTAATCTGATTGCTCTTGAGAGTATAACTCCAGATTTATGTTCATACGCCTAATAGTTCAATCTGGCCCCAAGCTCTAGTAACTAGTAAACCCCTTCTGTTCAGGTCTTTTCTTATTGCCCTTATAATCTGATGTATGAAGTCCAAAAATATGGTAGTCATTTTATTGCTTTAGATGATGATGATCTGATTTATTATTGAATGCATTGAAAAAGGAAAAGAAAGGTTAAGAAAACAAAAACTCTAAGTCAAAGATTTTATTGTTACTCTTTTCTGCAAAATGAAATCTTCAAGAAGAACAGAAGAGCTAATAAAAACTGGGAATATCTTTTCTTAATTCCAAATTTGTGGAATATGTTTATTACCTTCTGCTTCAAAAAGCATTTTGTTAGCTTAGTATTTTAACAGAAAACGTTGGCTTTAAAATGTCTGTCCAAATACTGGAAATTCTCTGTGCCAGGGAGGTAGGAGTCTGATTGTGAACTCTCTTCCTTCACAGACAGACTCATCCTGAATGTGTAGCCAACATCCAGCTTGTTGTGCCTGCCACCATCCGAATACAAATAACAAAATAACAAATAATCATGGCAGTAAGTGTATAGGAAGAGACTCTTTAACCCTGAGTGATTCCTCCAGAACTCATTATTTTAATAATGAACACATACCATCCGTGACAGGCACAAGACTGAATTTTTATGCAAATATATTAATCAGTTCTGGAACCACTCTAGCCCTAAAAATCCAATTAACAATATCCATAAGAAACATAATGCATCTGCACACACCAAAAAAGGAAGGAGGTGCTTTCTCCTTAGTAGCTGAGAAGGTTAAAAATTTAGTTTATGGTTGACAAGGCCCTTCTATAAGCAAGAAAAACACCATAGCAACAGTTGCTGTTGTTCAGGTATGATGTTAAAGTTTGAGCACAAAAAGTCCTCGACGAATGTGAAAAATAATACATTGAATAATTTAAGAAATACCAATATTATACACCTAACATTTAAGCTCTAAAAATGTTTGGACAAAGACACTGAAACTTTACGGTTGTATTTCTAAGGATACATCAGCTGCAAAAACTATGAATCCTAATAGAAGCATTGTAGTGAATTGTATTAATTATGCAAGCTTATAAAGTAAGTTTGATTCTTTTATAGTATCCCTACAGGACTTACCTGTTATGAAAAGAAAGTCTGAATGACTCCACCATGGTGAATAGGGATCTGCAAAGCAAATTTGCTATTTGCCACCTTAGCCCAGGGGTTTGGAAAATGTATTTCCACATTTTTTTATTAAGAGATACTCAGGAAAACTACATCACTTAAGCAAATACCCTGATTTGTATCTAGGAAAGCATAATAATGTCTGTTTTCAGTCTGAATTGAGGTTTATACAAACCCAACAAGTCACATAGTTAGAACACAATCAAGGAGGTGTGCTACTTCTTTGGAGAGCTTCACAGATGAATGCACAAATGAAACAGGTAACTGAGCCCCTGACTAATTGTGCAATTCTACCAGCATCAACTGTCCATTCTTGGTATCCATTAATTTCTCAAAGAAGACTTTGTTTTTTATCCCTCCCCTTCTAGTCTTATGTCTGGCTGAAGCCAGTGTAAGACAGAAATTCTGCCAAAAGGCTCTAGGAATTATGTAGCTATGGAGTGGACAAGACTGGCAAAACAACATGGAACTAGACCAGAGAATAAAAGAAAGAAAAACATCTGTTTTTCTCTCAGACCAGTGCATCAGTTGTATTTAAACTACTTTTGTGAGATGACTAATGTCAGAGCAAGAGACAGGGTAGGAACACCATGCCAGGACTAGAAGGGGGTGACGCTGCTTGTTCAGCCTCAGTGAAGTCTTACATCAGTTTCAACTGCCCATGAAGCTCAAGCTCCCTCATCTTTGCAGACTCTTTAGGAAAAATGAGCACAACTTCCACGTCCAAGTGTTACAAAAATCATCTCTCTATGTGTAATCTAATACCTCATGAACTGACATGTCCCTTTAGGAAGCCACATAAGCTAGCCCACTGTTGCATTCTTGTCCTCCAGGTGCATGAAGATAAAACTTCTCTTCTGTGTCAGTGACAAGAGAATGCACATTGCACTATTCTGTGAGACCTGAGTAGTTCTTTTGGTTGGAGAGCATCTTACTTTTTTCAAGAAGATTATTTATATGAAAAAAAACCCCAAAACCAGCAAACCAACATATTCAGAATAGCTAAACTAGTTGCAAATTTGGGTTGAATTTCACATTAGATGTTTTTAAATATCCAAATAATTAACTTTAAAATATCCAAAATTATTTATTTCCCTATATTTCAAATATTTAATTTAATAGTACTTAGGGGAGGGGGGCAGTGGGGGAAAGAGGTAGAAAAAAGCTAAGGAAACAAAAGCATATTCAGCCAAATTATTGGAGGTAGATGCAATTTCTTCTTTTTCCTGAGAGCATCTGAAACCATATCTCCTCAAAACCATCTCTCCTCAAAACCATTATTGTAAGGTATTCTAGAAAGGTTTGTTCACAGACTCTCCCACTGATTCTGTTCCACTTTGCATGGACTACTTAAATATTCATTAAGCCAGTGAGAAGAAAAATGACTCAGTATTAAAACACTTTCCTGGAAGGTGTCAAATCTTGGCTCAAATCCATTTTTTGATTCAGAGTGGATGTTGGAAACAAGGTCTCTCCTAACCAAGTTGTACTTAATATTTTTTATTGTCTTAGAGAACATTTAGCCTCTACAAGGTGGAAGAGAGTCAGAAAAAGGTGTTGCACACACAATACAGTATAATATGGTGAAGTCATCCTGGAAGGTGCAAACTTAAATCTCTGCAGGGAAAACCTGAAATGGACAAATTCATCAGCTATAAGGTGTGAAACCACAGTGCAACTAGCTTTCCATCTGTCACACATTCAATTTTACAGTTATACCTGCATACACTCTTTTGAGACATGTCAGAGTTCAGCACTACAGCAGAAAACAAAAAGTATTGTTCTGATGGCAGGTAGGAGAAAAGAGGACAAGTTATTATGTTGTAGTTGGGTCTCCAGTGTCACAAGAAATCTTAAACTTAAATTTTGTCTCATAGTGTTTGGATTTCTGGGGAAATGAGTGGTAGAAGCAGCGAGCAGAAAAGCCCCCCTTTTGCTTCGAGCTCTATCAAGTGGTAAAACTGTTAATAATCTACACTTACGTTAATTTATGGTAAATGTTAACACAGCGGTGCTGTCAGAAATTGTCTCTGTCTGCCATCAGCAACTGTGAAGGCAAAACTGAGACACCACTCTGGGACACATATGTTAGTCAGAGGCTATTGAAGGATAGAAGAGAAGATTACTTACCATGGCTACCATATCCCTGAAAGCTAAAAGAATACTTCAGAAAAAAAGATACCAGTATTTCAGGATGCCACACAGGAAATGAGATCTGGTTTTCCTTCAGTATTTTCCTTTAGGAGAAAGATAAAACTAGAAAGATATCTTGAACAGGATTGCATTATTTTAGATGTTTATATTCTGAACATTAATTATTTCATTTGTTTAAGTTGCAATTAGTACAGTTTGGTTAGTATTTTAGATGTCCCAGATAATCCTGCCTGAATATTATTTTAAGATCACTTAGAAATTAAAAAAAAACAAAACAAAAACAACCACAAAAAAACCCCCCACAACAACAACAAAACCAAACCAAACCAAAAACCCACAAAAACAAAACCACAACAAAACAAATCAAAACAAAAACCAACCCCAGAGAATTACTCTTTGAAACACTATCTGTTTATGTGGAGGTACAGCAACTCACATTTTATGGCATTCAGTCTGAAACACCAGGTTACAGCACAATATCTGAGTGTAAGAAGCTTTATGTTCTCCTGGCCTCAGTGCATAAAGTTGAAAGGAAAGAAGTGACCCAATGTCACCAGACAGCACACTGCAGGCCTGGTATGTCCCCAGAGAAGGGAAATCAAAGTTGGTCACGCAGAAATCAGCAAACATGACCAGATCTGTGCTGCTCCGCAGGGACTCTGCCCCTGCACAAACTCAGAGGCATCCATCCCAGACAGGTAGCACAGCCTCTCCAATGGCCTATTGTACCCAGTGACCTCCCAAGCATCATCCTCCAGCACCAGGACATTTTCTGAGCCCTTCAAAACCTCACAGGAGATCCTCGACTTGAGAGTTCTGCTTAAGACTACATACTGACTGCTCCAGGGTCTTTACAGTCACAGAATCATCATAGAATGGTAGGAGTTGGAAGGGACCTCTGGAGATATTTGAGTCTAACCCCACTGCCAGTGCAGGAACACCTAGGGCAGGCCATGTAGGAATACATCTAAGCGGGTCTTGAAAGTCTCCAGAGAAGAAGACTTATAATAAGAACTAATGGGAGGAAGGACAGAAATTAGACTGGTTTCTGAATCTGTGTATATGTAAAAGAAAGCCTTTGTTTTTTATTACTGTATAAAGCCTTCCTGTCCTTGCAGGTGTTTGTTACACTTGATGTTTGTAACCTGGTGATAATTTTTAGGGTTTTCTTATTGCCTTTGCAAGAAAATGGGAAGGATTTTTGTATTTTAACATCTTCTTTCATATGTTCAAGAAAACCAACTCTGAATGTAAGGCTTGAATTCTCCCTCTCACCTATTTCTTTGAAGAAAAAGAATGCTCAGACTTCTCTGTAAATTGACATTGTATTTACCATACTAATGGCACACAACAAAAAGATTCATTATTAAAAATAACTGCTGACCTTCGTCAGTTTTCAGTTCTGAAACAGCAGATCTGATGAAACCTTCTTTCTATCTACTGCGTGTGAACAACAGTGTACAGCCATGGACAGATCAATTCTATAGTGCAATATTCTATAGTGCAATGAGTCCAAAGACCCTGGAATGCAGACTTCCTCTACTTTCACAGCAGTGCTCCTCTCCTTACATTAAATGTAAAATGTATGCCTTAAATGACTGTGCTTGCCTTTATGGGTTACTTAGATATTTTTTTTTATTTTTTTTTTATTTTTTTAAGGTTAAAAAATATAATTTTTTTTGATCAGCAGACAGAGCCTGCAGAAAATGAGCATTACAGTAATTTTAGACTTTCTAATGCTGACATGAACTCTCAGCTGAAACCCTCTGAACTCTGTTAATGAGTTGGAAAAGGGTGTATTGCACTTCCACTACTCTAATGTGACACCACTGAGATTCCACTAAGGTTATGTCTTGCTGAGGGTTCAAAAGTGTCTAGCTGCCAGATGGAACTCTGTTAAATGCACATCACCAATACAAAGTTGTACAAAAGTTGCCTTAGAACAGGAATGTGTTGCAGAGAGCTCCAAACATAAATTAAATTCCAGGCAATTTTAAATAATTTATCTAAATGGGAAAATAGCATCTTGTTTTAGAACTCCTCATCTTCTTTAGGAAAATAAGTTCAGAAGAAAAGAACATACCAAATTATAATTACTGCAACACTAATTATTTTAAATTAAATACAATCCCAGCATCCTTCTGACACTATGTAAAGCAAACTTTAACTTTAGGCATTGTGTTCATAAAGTAAGCTGAATGTTAATGAATTAATCTAGGCAGAGTATTACTTTAAAAGACAAAAGTCCTGTCAACCACATGTACAATGACAGGTCATGAAGGTCAATTACTGATCATATTCCAGGGCAGACTGTAATTTCTGAATTATATCAAAATCACCTTAGAAGCTAGTCACCAGACAGAGAACTCACCAAAAAAAAAAAGAAATTAATTTTGACAAATGACAGTGAAATTTTATTCTCTAGCTCATGCAGTTCTCAAGTTCTATGTTATCTACAGGTTTTTGAAGATCTAGTCTATTACCTACACAAATAGACTTCTGTAAACATTTAAACATTTTTCTCACCATATATTAGTCCAAATATAAAATATAATATCATACATTAATCTGTACATACCCACTTAATAAAAATAGATTTGGTCTTAGTTTTGTCAAAGCCAGTAATTCACCGATAACTAAATGGCCTGTGGATATGCAGAGGTGAATGGGATGGGATTAGTTCCATTATATATATAAAAATTTGTTTTTATATATATATTTATTATTTATTTATAATAGAAAGATTTTTTGTAACAAAAGCATATAACAATGTTTTTAAAAATCTCTCCAAATACGAACTTATGAACTTTATTTTCTGCTGGAGAGCACAGAGAAAAGGGAGAGGATATCTTGGTTAGCTCCATTCATCAGTGAGAACATCACGTGTTATTAAGTCTACTCTCATGAGCTCAGGAAGAGGCAGTAACCTTGATAGCACCAGCTTCAAACTTGAGTGGCCAAAGTATGCTTAAGCACAACAACAGCTCCAGCAGCTCCAGCCTGGATGTCTGTGGGGAGAGATGGAGCTGGTCTGGGTAGCATCTGAAGCTGTGGTGTGAGCTGGTAAAGAGAAGCCTCTGCAATTAATTCATCTTTTATCCTCCAAAGATAAAAGTACTGACAATCAAACAGAGAAAGCTTCAAGGTCCAGGTGAAGGGCCTCTTTCTTGATAATTATTTCATATATACTTTATAAGTAAACACTGCTTCACATTTGGACTCTGATCTTTTTTACTGTCACTATAACCGAGATACTACTTGCCTGTCAGCTAACATCAACAGTAGTCATGGTAGCAGCACACTTCCATTTAGAAAGTGAGCCCAGGTCACAGTTCAAGGTACCAAGCAGAACAATGTAGAGATGCTTGAATTACTAATGCTTAGGACACATCTGCTCTATGAGGGGAAAAAAACCCCCACAACATATATTGTGTTTCCTTGTTAAGTAATCACAACCAAAGAACAGATATTCAGCTGTGTTTAAACTGTAAACTTGTTTCTGAAATGGTAATTCCTTGGTTGCATTTGTTTTTGGTAGTTTGCTTTTTTTCACTCTCTAGCTACTAATATCTGCATTAGATGCTAGGTAGCTCCTGATACCACAAAAATGAGGGGTCTCAGAAAAATGAGACCACTTTTTACATGGCTTCAGTTTCATGAGCATTATAGTCTTGAAATTTTCAATCTTCATATATAAGCTTAGGACACGAGTTATATATAAAATAAATACAGTGTGCAAAACACATGAAGTAATCTCTTCTCTCTGATTAACATTGGTAAGGATTCAGCTGTCTCAGGTTTCAGATATTGTCCTTCAAGAAAGATGTGGACCATCTGAGCAAAATCCCTAGGAGATCAATGAAGAAGTCAGGAAATCATGATCTACAAAGAAAGGCTGAGGGTCGTTTAAATTAAAACATACTTGCAGAAGAATGCAATGTTGTTCAAATACATAAAAGACTACTGAAACAAAACAAAATGAAACAAAATAAGCAACAGTGCCAGTGGTGGATAGTGCAAGGAGTAACTGTTTTGAATTAGCATGAAGATTTAGATTACATACTAGCAAAGTTTTCTGATGTTAAGTGTAGTATAGCACTGGAATGGAGCATTCTGGGGAAGCTGAGTCTCTGGAACCAGAGGTCCTTAGGAACTGCTTAGAGAAACATCTGACAAGAATGATCAAGACCCTTGCCATGGAGCAGAGGAACCCACTGAGGGTCTCTTGAGGTCCTTGCTGGCCCGGTGCTGTTATGCTCATACAGATTAGAGTGTTGCTCTGCAAAGCAAGTTTGTGAGGAAATGCAGCCTTAGCTGTCAAGTTCAGATTCAGTTGTGATTATTATATGTAATTTATGGATTACTGGCTGTGCTCAAAGACATAGCTTGAAAACAAATGTACATCTTTTACGTATTGATCAAATTGTGTGGCCATGATCAATAGGAAAGAAGAATAGTATTTCATCTGACAATCTATTTTATATTTTAGAGTTTATGATTCATATTAGCTCACTTTTGACATCTAAAAGTTAGATGTCTGGTGCAAGATCCTTTAAGATGCAAGACATCTCTTCAGGCAAATTCACTCTATTCTTACTGCCTAAATTAAACAAGATGGGTTGTTTACTATGAGTGACTGCCTTGGCAACACAGCCTCATCAACAGGACAGCTACTTCTGTGGATTGCCAAGGTAAGCCTTGATATAACCAAAGAGATTTTGAAAGGGACAAATAGCAATCCTAATGTGGAAATGGCAATCTTCATTTCAATTCATATTATACTAGTGATTAAATAGCACCAGTGTAAATGCTCAGACCCATTTTAGGGGATCATACTGAGAGGGTACTGGTTTTTCTACATATCTAGGTATATCTACAAGTTTTTACAATTTGACAGGGATTGTTTGAAGTGTGTCATGATGTTACGAGCCAGTAAATTCAGATCTGCTAAACTGGGGAAAGATAGGCTTCCGGAAGGCAGATGTGCAAACACACTTGTCCCTAAGATCAATATATGATTGTTTCTTCAGCTCTGAGGCTGGATTTGAAAACCTAACCCTCCTGCCATGTCACTCCTTTGCCCTCCACAGTATGTGAAACTTCAGTGTGCCTTCTACTAGAGGAAACCACAACATCTGATTTCAGTAAGGTTTACAAATTTCTTTTAAATTGCTGCCAATATTTCATAATAAAATTAAGCCAATGTACATTAGAATCAAGCTATTTGTTTAAACAAAGGAAAAACTCTATGTGATAGCCTTTATGAAATATCTGGGACATATTGGGGCTGATACCAGTAAGGAGGTTTCTAATTAGTCTTTATCAATAAGGAAGACATATCCTTACATTTGTTGGTTTTTTAGGTTTTTATTATAGTGCTGTAGTATTAGTAACCTTCATTTACTAGTAACCTTACTTTGAAGGAACATACATACTTTTAAAAAAATAGATCGCTACAAATTTTGTGTATGGTACAAATATCAGTGTGGATATTATGTCAATCAAATTTCATTGTCTGAAAATCTGGAATCTATTATAGCCTGGCCATTCAAGATCCCTCTGTGAAGCAGGTGGGATTAAGGCATCTTTAGAGAGCAATATCTTTACTCACTTAAAAGGGACCTCATGGGATTGATGATCTCCTTAAACTGGGCACTTGGCTCTTAGATGGCAAAGGTAATGGAAAAGGAATCTCATAATAAAAGAATGAGAGAGAGACATTCAGTGAACAAGAATCTGAAATGAATGCTAGGAACATGGTATCAGCTGGAGAGAAGCCAATAAAACACTTATCTTACAATATATTCTTATGTGTTCAAACCTCCACACAGATTTATCATCTGTCTTCATAATTATTTAGACTTGAGTAATGCTACTTCAACAGGAATTGCTTTAAATTCAGACCAAGTCCCTGCATTGAGAAATGCACAGTAATCGTTCACCAGGACAATGTTTCTGCAGTGTTAGATATGCATTTTCACCATCTTGTTATTTGCACATTTCTGTTTATGTTCACATTTGTTAAGAGCAACAGCACAGCCTGAATGCTCTCAGGAAGATGATAGCAGACATAGATGAGCAGGTACCAGTCTCCAGGAAGGCTTCAGAGACATCAGGTAGAATTTGCTGTGAGAACATCACTCCAGCATGCACCACTCTATAACATTTCTCAAGACACAGCAGTCTATTCTTCCTTGTGTGTTCAGTCATTTCTCCTGAGCAGATCCAGATAGCCTTGTGAAATCCATCACAGTCCCTAGCCCTTTGTTCCCTTGTCTAACATTTCTTTTAAATTAATATACTCTTTGTCACTCTTCTTGTAATTTTTTCCAATTGGCAGGTGCTTCCGCTATTGTCAGCCTGCAGAATGTTGTACTTGAGAGAAAGAAACAAAACAACATGAAACCCAAAACCTTCTCTGAGGAAAAGCAGCAACACTATCAGGTCTGAATCATGGTTCAGAACAGCAGAGAATGGGGAAGAATTTACGTGCATTTGGATATGATGTTTCATTTCCAAATTCCATTTCAGTACCATTTCAGTAAGCAGGGAATATGTAACAAAATAAAAAATGTATTTCCTGTCTCCATCATTTCCTAGTGCTGTTCACATTAACAATGCTTCTAGCCCCAAGGGCTGCAATGCCACAGAGTTTGAGAAGAGTTCTGATAAAAAGGGATGTAACATCTGTGACCATGGTACACGAGGGGCCTCACGGAGAGCACACTAAAAGCTCTGAACCATTTTCCAACACTAAAGAAGATACAGAGACATCAGAGCTTCCGTAGCTTTCCCCTAGATAACGCTTGAGAAGTTTTAAGCACAGGGGACAGGCGCAATTATTTTGAATTCCAGTGCCTACCTCTACTTCCCTTGAGTGTTACACGGATTTTAAGGAGTATCCTCAAGGATTAAGTTCTATGTGTTCAGAGCACAACCTGACCTTGCTGCACGGCAACAACTAGCAATTACAGAACACAACACAATCAATGGACAAACTCCTGAAACATAACTCTCTAGGGAACTCTGTGGGTCATAGTCTAATAAAATAAGAAAAGTCAGCTTCACCTTTTTTTTTCCAAAAGCAGTAGCCTCACAGCAGGAATGAAGAGCAAAGACTCCAGTTCTTATTAGAAACTAATCCTACAAGCAGTCCTTTAGCAGTTATTAGGCTACAGAATGTCAGCTGCAGCAGCTGGGCAGGAACTGGAGCATAAGACAATAAAGGATTGATGGCAATGGAGGGCAGTTTGCTATCAACTGCCTCTCTGAGAGACACAACCTTTTTTTGATGGAAGTCATCAAAACTGAAGAAAATCATCCTGAGACCCCAGGCTTTTTTCCATAGGATGTGCAGGCAAAGAATCTAGTTGCATGCCCAGTTGGGCACCTAATATGCTATAAGTGAATTTCATGCACAATGAGTTTTGATTAGGATTTCAGCAGTCGTGCACAGTGTACCACCATTCAGAATGCATACAGTAAAATAGAAAAAAGAAAAGGGATTGTTTAGAAAGGGCAAAGCCAGTGCTGATTTTTCTTCTGGCTCCAGTACACAGTCTGTGCACAGCTTGTCTTAAATAGGAAGCCCTCCAGGGAGGCTGTGAATTCACAATATCTCCTCAGCGATGGATGTTTTCAGTGGTGGGAGACAGAGTAGGGAAGCAGGAATAGAGTCAAACTAGAATTGTACTGCAGATTCCTTCATTCACTGTGGCACAGCGAAAATTGTTCCAGGGAGAAAATTATGAGGACATAAAATGGAAAGTCATTCTGCGCAGGATTTCTGAGCTTGTGAATCTCCTAACCTCAGCTCTAATTCATTCCCAAAGTGAAATATATCACCATGGCAAAACCAGAATTAAATCTTATCAGAGTACAGTCCTGCCATGCACAATGAATCAATATCCATTACACATGGCACTCCTTCTCTCCGATGGGGAATGGATGCAGTAGTACTGACTGCCTCACAGAATGGCGGAGTTTCCCACCGCCCAGCAAATTCATGTCTGTATCACTGCAGCTCAAGTGGGCTCACCAGAGGTTTGAACTACTTCTCATTGCTTCAGGGAAACATACTTAAATGCTTATGCCATTGAAAACTCCCACCCATTACTTCCAGCTCAGAATTTCCATTTCCTCAGAAATGGCCATGTTCTCCTTCGGTGTAAAATTTAGATTTTTATTTCTTACCAAATGCAAGTACAAAAACCAGGACAATTGGGAAAACATTTTCTAGTAGACAGTGCCATTAAAATGGATGCACTTGTGAAAAATCTTTTATTGTAAAATAAAGCTGTTCAAGACAAAGCTTCCCATCTCAATCTCCTTCTAACCTGACTACTGCTCCAGCAATCTGTAAATATGCTTGTCCTAGGCTGTTTATTATTATTACAATGTTACTGGACAACACAATACTGACACCTACAATTTCTAATAGGTCAGTGAGGTTTTATTCAGTTCATTTACATAATGTTTTTGTCACCACTTGTATTTCTGCATGTAAATAAGCAGAGCAAATACACTAATGAGCTCCTGTTCTGGATTATATGCTCAAAGTATAACAAGCCCAACCACAAAATGCATCCTGTATTTTCTTTACATAAGCATTTAAATCATGCACACAGAGTTCACAATTTATTGCTCGTAACAAAACTTAAAGCATATATTTTGCAGTTCGTCCTACATAGTAAAAATATAAGTAAAGGCATAGGTGATAGTGATTTGAAACTTTGAGTGAGGGAAAAATTGATGGTGTGGTGTTTGTATTGCAGTTACATTTAAATTTACAAGGAAACACTTCAAAGTGTTATTTCTAAACAGTAGAAGACATATTTAAAATATTGTTGAGAATAAGTTGTGTGGATTTACTATTGCCCCCTGTTCTTTGTAAAAATGTTGTGTTTTACGGATTGTTTTTCTTAAGTAACAAAATTGGTAGTGCCACATACCGTATTGAGCAAAATATTTTATCACCCTGTACTTTTTAAATGTATAAAGTCTTGTTTTATAATATCACTCTCCATTGGCATAACCTTCCTCTCTACCTCATATTTGCCTACCAGCTCTTCATTAACATTGCCAGAATATCTAGGTATTTTTAAGTGGTTTGGAATGTTTAGTGACCTGGAGGACACTGCAATTTTCTGCACCTACCTAGAGGCACTGGCAATAAACTTGACTTTTAGTAGTTCTGAAACTCAGTCATCTGAAGCATGCTCATGGTTAGGAATACAAAGTGAGAAGTCACTTAGCAAATTCAGAAAAAAATACTGTATCTGGCCACTGTATCTGTGTTCATAAAAAGTATAATTTGGTCAAGAACATAGGTTAAAAATAGGAGTTTGTAATGCAAAGCATTGGACTTCTAGGTTACAATGTAAATCTAAGGTATATCACTAGTATTTTAGTTCTTCATGAAACACTAAATTCCGCACAACATGTTTTAGACTGAAATGTAATATGAGACCAGGCCTATTCCATATGGTGCTGAGCCTAATGGCAGATATACCCCAAATACGATGTGGAATCGGAGAAAATTGTTAGTATCAGAATTACTCTGAAACCAGGTTGGAGGGGAGGAAGGCAGAAGGAGAAAAGAACAGGTCTCTTGTGAAATTTGTATCAGGTAGCTAAAAGAGCAGAGTGTGCCACCATGCTGGGTAATGCACAATGGGATCACTTTAATTTTAATTTTAATTTCATAAACTTCATAACCTTTGATTAATTTTTAGGTGGATGAGCTATACTATTATGAATATTTCTCAGAAAGTAATACATTAATATTTCAGTTACTGTTCCATGGGTAGATATACTAGTCTGTTACTTACGAAAGGTGAAACAGTAATTTCACCTTTTTGTAAAATACCCATTTCAAAGAAGGCTTAACCACATAAAAGCAACAACAGGTTTCAAGTGACTAATAGCAAGTCAATAGGTACTTTTGAGCAATGAATACTTTTCAATTGTTGCAATCCATTCTAAATCAATTTGCAAACATGATTAAGCAAAACTCAAATATATTCTTCAATAGAAATGATTTCTGAGTTCTCACAGCAAACATTTCAACGTATAATAGGCAACTACACTTTTAATGTCAGTTCTTCTCACAAAGTGTGTTGGTAATCATGTTTCTGTCCTGCTGAGCATGATGAGCATAAGGTTATAACACTCTTCTTACGTCCTCTGAATGGGATGTTACCTGATTTTCATAACTGAGGTGAAGCCATTTCGACAAAAGCAAAAGGATTTTGCTTCTCTTTTTCTTTTTCAAACAATGTCTTCCTTCAAAAGCAATATTCTTTAGGACTGTACACAAAGTAAGGTAATATTCAGCACAGTTAAAGATATTACAACTCACTTTCAAATTCAAGTCACGATTTTATAAAAACATAAGGAAAGTTACATTTTAACAAGTTCTGCTGAGTTAGTTGAATTACAGTGACTAAAGAGGTTTGGATATGAATTTAAATTCAATTTTATCCAGTAATAATACGGTTGTGACAATGGATAATGTGCTAGACAATTCACTAACAGGTTTGGAAATGTGGCTTGAATAAATATTGAAAAATTATTGTTTCCTTCTAACTGATTTCAGCCTTCTTGGTCAAAATATGACTTTGTATTTCTTACAAGATTATGATTTTCTTATTTGTGTGATTTCTGCTTTGTATTTTGACTCGCCCACCACAGCCAAAATATTCCAAAAGAGGTTAAAGCTTTCAAACTTAAAATCTGGGGTTTACTTAATCTTATCAAGCATGAAAATCAAGTTGTATATATATATTTATTTTTTTAAATAGCTCTTGGATTATATCTCACTGGAACAAGCTTTCCTCTATAGAGGAATTTCTAAAATACCTACCAATAATATGTGGACCCTCAGGGTTCATCTTGCCTTAGTCCATGTTTGTAAGTTTGGTGATCATATCTGGAAAATATCAGAAAGATTTTGAGATTAGAAGTGGTTTTCTTCTGTGTTTAGATTAAGGTTTCTCAACATAAGAAAATAATAAAATTATTTTACTGAATTGTTTTGATGGTTGTTGAATTTTATACATGTCAGTAAATGTTCATTAAACACCTTTAAAATATGGTGAAACACATTTGTATAAAGGGTTGGAGAGATAATTACACATTTTAAACACAAGCTGCAAACACAGTGGTAATTATTTGCCTTTGCAGGTTTACTGTCAGTGCTTGTGAGAATATATATTTACTGGATAATGATATGTTATCGGAATTTTCAGTGCCAATGCAAGGCACGGGGACATTGCTGGGAGCTTTCTTGTCTCCAGTTTGTATCCTAAGGTTTTTAGTAATAACGTCTCACATTCCTTTCAAAATATGTATATCCTTTTGCCAATTGGAGAAGGACATTTGATGTCAAAAGACAAAGGGGTCGCCCTGGCATTTGCTCTAAAAATGAGATTTACACTTTCTTCTGATTACACATTTTATCAAAAGTTCTAGTTCCAGTTGTTAAAACCTGGCTTCATTTTCGCATTACTGTCCCTCATCTCTGTTGCTGAATACAGCTTTCTTTTTTCACAAATGTAAATTCCAATTTAGGGTGTATGTTCTTATCTGCATTCAGCATAGTTTTCCTGTTTTTTGGAAGCTAGCAAAATCCCTACTGAGTTGTGTGGGTTAAAGTGACATATTCAGCCAAAGGGAAATATAAAAGGCTGAACACAACAACACACTCTGATTTTCTGACACAAGAAATTAATATTGTATGCAACGCTTATTTGTGAATGCCCAAAGCATATTTAGAGGAATTTTGTTCTTTTTCTTTTTTTTCTTAAAATATGAGTTGAATTCTATGTCATTAAAAGTATACCAAGACTGAATTTGTACAGTGAGTTTCTGAGAGCGCAGAGGTTCACAAGTGAGCAGAAGAGGTCAAGAATGCGGTTCAGTTGTGCAAAATATTGTCTAGGAACATGGTATTTAGGATACTATTAGGCTTCCAAGACACACGGGAAACAGGTACAAGCCAAGGCCTTTGGGATACTTGCATATGTCAGGAGTTGTAGCTGTAGGAGTCTGAACAGTTACATTCAGGCAATGGATTTCAGCCCAAGGGTCCCAGAATATTAAACTGCAGTGTATGGAAAGACTGGTTTTGAAGACAAGAGTTAATAGACCCTTATATAACAAAAGTCATATTAAATATCCTAGGTCATATATTTATTGTCAAGTTAGCCTGGATCCAAGTTCACAATGTTGTTTATCATTCAGGATTGCCTCCGTCACAAATCAACAGGTTCCTCAAAGACCTGTGAACACTTCCCATTTGCTCCTGCTTTATGTTTGTCCCAGAATGATCCTCTTGGCCATACAGGCTACAAGCAGTAAATTGGACATTTCCCTCAAACAATTCTTCAACAGTGAAGCTAGGGAACGGTCAGATTCCTAAAGCCAGATGGCCCAGAGTGGCCCATGTCCATATAATTAAATGCTACCACATTTAACGTGAAATGTCTAGGGAATAAAGAGGAAAAACTAGATATCTGTGTGTGGTTGCAGGGCCATGATCTCATTACAATTACAGAGACATGGTGGGATAGCTCGTATGACTGGAATGCTGACATGGATAGCTAAATACATTTTAGGAAAGACAGGTCAGCAAGGCAAAGTGGTGGCGTTCTCTTTATTTGAGATACTAACAGGAATGTATCAAGCTCTGCCTAGGGGTATATAAAAATGAGTTGAAAGCTTACGGGTAAGAATTAAGGGACAGGTTAATATGGGTGGCACTGTTGTGGTTTTTTAGTACAGGACATCTGATCAGGAAGACAAAGTCGATCAGGCCTGCTACAGACAGCTGAAAGTCTCACAGTCACAGGCCCTGATTCTCATGGGGGACTTCAAACACTCTGATGTTTGATGGAAAGGCTACACAGCCAGGCACACGTAGACCAGGAGGTTCCTGAAGATCATTGATGAAAACTTTTTGACACAGGTGGTGGAAGAACCAACAGGGATATGTGTGCTGCTGGACCTTGTGCTAACAAAGAGGGATGTCAAGGTTGGTGGCAGCCTTGGCTGCAGTGACCATGAAATGGTGGATTTCAGTGTGGAAAAAATAGAGCAACAAGTAGGCTTACAACACTGGACTTCAGGAGTGCTAACTTTGGTCTCTTCAAAAACCTACTTGGAGGAATCCCATGGGTTAGGACTCTAAAAGGTAGCGGGGACCAAGAGAGATGGTTAACATTCAAGCACCACTTCCTTCAAGCTCAAGTTTGGTGCATCCCTATTAGCAAAAAAGAACAAGCAAAAGAGGCAGGACACCTGCATGGATGAGCAAGGAACTTCTGCAAACACTCAAATGAAAGAAGGAAGTTTACAGAAAATGGAAAAAGGGAATGGTCAAATGGTAGGAATACAGAAAGCTTGCCAGAGTTTACAAGGATGAAATGAGGAAGTTTAAGGACCTCTTGGAATTAAATCTGGCAAGGGATGTCAAGGACAAGAAGGGCATCAAGTACATCAGCAAAAGGAAGACGAGGCAAAATGTGGGCCTGCTGCTGAATGAGGTGGGTGCCCTAGTACCAGAGGATACAGAGAAGGCAGAGTTTGCTTTAGTCTTTACTGCTAAAACCAGCCCTCAAGAAATCCTGTCCCTAGAAGTAAAAGATAAAGTCTGGAGAAAGGAATACTCTCCCTTGGTTGATGAGGATTATGTTAGAGATCATTTAAGTAAATTGGACACCCACAAATCCATGGGTCTTGATGGGATCCACCCACAAATGTTAAGGGAGCTGGATGACATTGTTGCTAAACCACTCCATCATTTTTGAAAGGTCCTGGAGAACAGGAGACGTGACTGAGAACTGGAGGGAAGCCAACGTCACTGCAGTCTTCAAAAAGGGCAAGAAGGACCCAGAAAATAACAAGCCAGTCAGCTTCACTTTCATTCCTGGAAAGGTGATGTAACAGCTCATTCTGGAGCTCATCTCTAAGCATGTGTTGGAAAAGAAGGTTATCAGGAGTAGCCATCGTGAATTCACCAAGGTAAATCATGCTTAACTAATCTGCTAGCCTTCTATGGTGGTGTGACTGGCTGGGTAGATGATGGGACATCAGTGGATATTGACTACCTTGACTTCAGTAAGTGTGTTGATGCTGTCTCCCATAACATTCTCATAAGTAAGTTTAGGAAGTGTGGCTTAGATGACTGGACAGTGAGTACAACAAAAACAATTGTAGGGTCCTTCACCTAGGGAGGTATAACCCCATGTACCAGTACAGGTTATGGGTTGACCTGTTGGAAAGCAGCTCTGGGAGTCGTGGTGGACAACAAGTTAACCATGAGCCAGCAATGTGCACTTGTGGCCAAGAAGGTCAATGGTGTCCTGGGGTGCATTAGAAGACTGTCGCCAGAAGTTTGAGGGAGGTTCTTCTCTCCCTCTACTCTGCCCTAGTGAGACCAAATCCGGAGCACTGTGACCCATTCTGGGTTCCCCCGTTCAAGAGAGACAAGGAACTACAGGAGAGAGTCCAGCAGAAGGCTACAAAGGTGGTCACAATTTCTAAAGGAATTAATGAGGTTTACCATCCAGGGACAAAAGGTCAATTCAGCTGCATCTGTCCAAGCATATTAGTCCTTTGTAGTCTTTAGGAAACAGTTATATGAACATCTTTTTCGTTCTGGCCTGTTCTTCACAATACATTAGTGGGAGAATACTGCCTCCAAATCCTACTTTGAGAATCCTCAGGCAGCAGAAATGTAGTAACAGAGGGCTTCTTGCTGAGTTTTACTTGGGCTGGGAGAGTTTTTGCTGAAAAAAAAGAAAGCCTGGGTGTCATAGTGAGCATGCTTAGGTTGGGCAGTTGAGCAAGCTGCACAAGGAGTTGCTGACACCAGACTTTCCAAGGAAAAGAAACAGAAAAATCTGCACCCTCTCCAACTCAGGAACACACCAGCAAACCACCTTGGGAGTTTGGTCTACCCTACACTCTGACATCTTCCTTTTGTCTTCTGTTCAAAAGGCTTTGGGGAATCATGCTGGGAATCATGCTCTAGTGTGAACGCAGGGAAGAGGGGCACTGGGAATGGTAGAGCCTTTAGCACAGAGCATCTCAGATGGCCTTTTACATCTGAAAGTTTTATGCCCACAACCAGGTGCTGTGATCCTGGAGGACACACTAATGATGCCTTTTTGCCAGAACCTTATGGGACTAAAAGGACATAGTAAGTAAGTATGGCTGCGCTACAGCCATGACCCATCTGCCATGGCTGATGTGGAAATGGAGCCAAATAATTCCAGTCCTGAAATGAGCACTGAAATAAGCAAGTGCCAGGATAGCACTGAGGAACTGCTTTCCTTCCTTCCCCATGATGGATGGGCTTATGCAAAAAAGAAACATGACCTCAAACCTGCCCTCCTGTTTCTAGCCACACTCCCCCTGCATCTGGCAGCAAGAGGCAGTGAGTTCAGCACAGCAGCTGAACAAGCCATGGGTACAAGGCACTGGAAAGCCAGGGACACCAGTAGCACAGACAGGCTGGGAGCAGTGTGGATGGCTGGACAGTTGACGAGACTGAGTTTGCTCCAGTTAAAGTGTAACATTCCTGGAGCTTACTGAAGCCATAGGCTGATATAAAAGCAAAGGTGACAATTTCTATCTCTGATAACATGCTGATTCACAACTGAAGCTAGGACAGCAGTAGGACCAGGGAAAATTAATTTTCAATATAGCAAGAGGCTATGATTTCTGAAGCAGATAGATGTAAAATGAAAACTGATTAGTAGCTTGAAGGAGGTGGCTAAACAAACTACCAGAAAAAATAATTGAATGGACACTCCAGAAGTGCAGAGATGCTGACATGACTGAGAAGCTGTAGAATAGCTCAGAAGAGCAAAATGTGTTTCAAATAAGTAAAGCAGACCAAAAGTATCTGGAAATCATGCCAGCAGCAGCTTAATAACTGATGTATTAAGACAGTGAGAGCTGTTAGGAGAAGCGTTGCCTTCACCAAGAACGCATGAAAAGTAGATGTGACCAGTCCTTACAGAGGTATGTGCTAACAGGACAAAAGACTAGTCTAGAACAGCTATTGTGCAGGCATCAGTGTGCCCTGTCCTGCTGACTCCCAACACTCATTATTCTGTAGTTTGGCAAATAAGGTGATTGAGCATTTAACAGCAGTTGAATGGTAAAAAAAACCAAAACAAAACAAAAAATCAGGCAGCCCAGAAAGACTCTTTTAAAATGTTACCCTATACATTACAGAAATGTCATCCTTAAACAGTAAAATGTTCCATAAGTGTCACTGTTGATAGAATAAAATATTTATGAAATTTTCCTATAAACATGAGATACAAGCCTCTGGGGTACAGGAATACTGAAGGAGTTAAAAACAGATAAATTACTTTAATCTCAAAATAAAACCTGAATTATATTCTAAATTCTTCAATAACTTAGTAACTCAGGGAGCATTGGGGTGTTTACATAGGAGGTATGTTCTGATTTGATGAGGCATTTTTAGACAGTTTTAAATACACAACTCACTATATGCATAAAAACAGTAACATCAGCATACACCTAATTCTACAGAAAAGTGGAAGTCCATAGGAACAGAAAGTATTAAAAGAAAAACAAATTCTCAGAGAATTCACCAGATCAAATTAACTGACATGATTAGGTTTGGTATTTAATAACTACTAGATGAGATGAAAGAAATCCTGATGTTTTCATAAGCCATCACCAACTATTTAAAAATAACTATCCAACATCAATGGCTCCATTTGAAACAAGTACAGAAAAAATGTAGGAAAAGAGGCACAATATGCTGCAACTGGAAACATCCCCTAGGAGCTGAATGTTCCAAATAGAAGAGGCAATATTTTGTGGCAACCTTTCAGAAGTGGTATTACATCGGCTCGACCTGCCTGAAGGTAACCACAAGCAGTGATGTTTCTATCTGTATGCTTTGTTTCCCTGATTTAGTACAGTTAAACATAGGAGGTTCCTACAGCAACTGGCAACGCAGCCTTGATATAAAGACCTATAAAAATAGATATGCCAAAGTACTGCAGGAACTTTTAGAGCTTCTAGAATGCTTTGGGGGTAGGAAATTATTTTTTTTTCCCTGAAGATAGTTCATTAGTATTGAAAGATATACACAATCTGGAACAGAGATTAAAGTAAATTGAATAGATCAGCAAAGATCCTTACTGTATTTCCAGTTAATTTTTAAGGCAGGGAAATTTTACTCAATTGCCAGTTTTTATTTTTCATTGCAACCCTCAAACTGGGAAAAATAGTATGTTTTCCTCAAACTACAACAGTACTTCCACTGATGTAACAGAAGGAAAAAAATACCAATTTAAAGGTAAGAGAACCTAAGGAGGTTTTTTTTCTGTTGTTTGTTTGCTTTGTTTTCTCTTTAATTATTGTATGCTACTTATTCAACCACTTCTAGCTCTATTTGGTGGGGAAAATGTGGTGATGTTTTAGAATCATATTGTGTGTAGCATCCTCTGCTCCTTTTCCTACCTTTTTTTTCCTTGTTTTTTTTCAATTCTATCTTTATTTTTCCCTTTTTACTTCTGTCTTCTACCTAACATAATTACAATCTTCATTCCATACTCTAAAAATAATTTGGCATTAACATAGTTAATGTTTGCAGTAGCAGCAGGTCTAGTGTTTTTAACCTGCAAAATCCTCAAAAGAAAGTTTCTTAGTAAGTTTGTATGTGTGTTTCTGTACACCTACACCTATTACACAACAGAGTTAAGAGAACTATATTATAGAAAAGAAGATCAGCATAACTTATTCGTAACCAAAGTAATGTCAAGACAAGAACATCAGAGAATATGGAAAAATGACCCTTTGCCATACAAAGGACCATGTACTTATCCCCTACGTGTACTTTCCTGTATTCAGCCTAGGCTGATACATGCCCACCTCTGTGAACTTGGAATGACTAGCAAAATCCCAGGTGATGGTTACCATGTAAACACAAATGTTCAAGAATTACCATATTTAAGTGCTATTAAAAATGTACATGCCTATGGAGATATGCTGTGTACTGTAACAAGCTGTACCAGGTTTGCAGTAACCCCTGTTGCATTTTGCCACTACCACATGTCACTATTGAGATAGAAAAACAAAAAAATAGGTGCTTGTTGGGATGGGCTCCACTACTGATCTGCAAGAAATCTTGGTTTCTACTTAGTTGCTTTCATGATGACCCAATGAGATGATGAAGGATAGTAAATTTTTACCCCTAAATAATTTCTTCATGTGATTACAGGATTAAGGAGACTACATTGTATCAGTTACACTTAAGTCACATTGGGAAAATTTTCTTTCTAATCATAAAGAGAAATGATTATTGCACAACCTGAAGGTGATATGTGTATCACAAGAAAGCCTCAAGTAGGAGATGCATGTGATGCTATCTAATAGAAGGTTTTAAAGCAAATGTCAGCTTCCTGTGGAACAGAATCATTTGAAGTTGATGCCTTCATGGGACAGCAAAGAGGACAGCTAGTCACCTCATAACAATAGAGACTAGGGCAGCTAATCTTCACTGTTTTCTAAAAGTCCTCTGGACTGTTGAAGTGATTTGGCAGCTTCTATGCAGTACGTCATGACCAAGTTATGAATATTCACAATGTGTTCTCTGGATCACTAACCCCTTTACTGAAGGATAGTTTTTCAGATGCATATTCCCTCTGTCTCATTGAGCTAATCTGTAAATAATGGTGGATTGTGCACTGGAAGTCTGAATTGGCATTAGTTATATAATTTCTCTTTTGTGGCAAGTCATTCCCTCAGTGATAAGACATTCATCCAACCATTCATTGAACTGGCAAAAACAAGTGCTTAAGGAGGTCCTCTTTAGGTTCCTTGGGCTAGCCTAACAGACAGATAATGGGCAGACAGGAAAAAGAAAAGTGGAATATGAGATACTTCTGTATCCATGGTTTCTGTCATTTTTAATCTGGTGTTCTTCTCTACCAGAAATACAAACACGTGACAACCAGCCATTAGAGTCTTCTCCCTTTCCTATTGTTCTGAGTAATGGTAAATATTGAACATTAAGTGTTTGTTCCTAGCTGAAGTTTTATTAATAAATTCCAGCACATGGTAGAAGAATGAGGTTGACAGCTATGGTCTTGCTTAAAAATATCAGAACAGGCTTTCCTCCCTATGGTATTTTTGTGTTCTGAAGCACTACTTACTTAGACCAGGTCAAAGTGCTCTAAGAGATTAAAATCTTGTGACTAAAACTGAGCCATTTCCAAACACTCAGTAGGAGAAGCATATGAAAGGTATGTGGCATAAAGTACACAAATTTGCAGCTGCACATTAGTCACAGAATTCAGCCCAAGATGAAAGAGGGGAGCTCATAATTAGCAGGCACAATGCTTGTACTTATTCACAGGAGTAATGAAATTATTTATAAAATGTTAGGAACATACAATCAAGGCCAACAGTGCGTAATGTATTTCTTCTAGAAATTAGAACACAAGGAGGGAGAAAAAAGAGTAAACATGAGGCTGGACAGCTACTGATAATAGCCACATCTAAACAAATAGGGATGCTAAAGGTCATTCTGAGTATGACATTTGGCTAAACTCAAAGAGCTAGTTGTGTAGCAGTAGTCATCATAGAACTTTTAATCTATAAAAGACTTTTTAGAATTTATTTCTATTCTTTAAACAGGTTCTTCTGTCAGCTTTGATCTTTCTAATACATCAATAATGCTTTGAAGCCAGTTATTTTACAGACAGCATCAAGGTCCTACAAAGACCTTTTCTATAATTGAGTTCACATATAAACAAATGTGGTAAAGGTGTCAAATTTGGGAGCTTTAGACGAACGTTAGTATTTTACTGTGAATATTTTCCTAGAGGAAACTTTGGGTTTTGAAGGATAAATAGTTATTGATTCAAGATATATTTGGAAGCACATTAAGCAAGTCAATCCAATATCAGGAAGTAAAGTCCAGATGCCATCTACTACACAAGGAAGGAAATGGATCTCCTGTAGGGTTAATATCATCTGTCAGTTTCACATAGGCCTCTCAGATATCCTGCAGCCTGTAAAATGGCACTGGATGCCTGTTTTTAGGCACTCACATTTCTTGATCACACTCAGGTCTTTTCACATTGGTTCTTTTCTCTACTCTTTAAAATCCATTTCAAATCAAAATTCTTGTTTTACTCCCAGGATTTCCTCTACATTAGCTTGGTTTTCCATTACACTGTAGAACAAAAGACACAAAGAAAAAAAAAAAAAAAAAAGAAAGTTACCACTATCCCAGAAACTGGCCTGTCACTGATAATGCTCAAAAAATGCTCAGCTTAGCCTGCATGACTCTAACCAGAAGGAGCAGAGATATCAGTTGGACAAATACAGTGCTGCACATAGTTTTAAAAAATAGAACAAACAGAAAGTAATCAGTAAATTTTAGAAGTAAAGAAAAATTCAAAAATGGGATTGAGAAACAGAATTTACTTACTTTATTTATAGTGGTGACATAAAAAACCTATGACTCTCAGGTGATCCCATTTGTGATAAGGTTAAGACACAATGTAGACAGGTAACAAAATATATATCTATTTGAGATGTAACAACTCAAAGTCTCTTTTCAATGAGGCCCTTAAACATATATTTAAGTAAAGTTCCATTGATTTCAAGATCCTTTATGTTAAGCAGGTGAGTTAGTGCTTTGCTGATTCATTAGATGATAAAGCAGTTTCAGTCAATACAAATTTTTTAGGGGAACAATTATATCTGTTTAGGCAGACAGGAGGAAAAGAAGAACTGTAACTAGAGCTGATGATATGAAATAAAGCTAAACACATTGAACTAAGAAATAGACATAATTTTTTTTAATTGAGAATGATTTTGCACTGACACCAGAATATCTGGCTTCTGTCTTTTTCAAGTCATCATGTCAAGGACAAATGAGGATTAAAATGTATTTATTTTTACTTCATTTGTAGTGCTCCTCACAGTATCATAGATCCTTCTGTTATTAAAACCTATACATTGTATACTTTGACATTGATATATTATAAATCTATACCTTAAAACTTATGCATTATGTCCCTTATTTCAAAGTTCATGGTTTAATTCTGACATCTTTGAAATAGAACCTCTCTTTTAAACCTCACATTTCATTAAAAAGTTATTGATAAGTACAGAATATTTATCTTTTTAAAATTACATTGTTGTATTAAGTGTTCAATTTATTAACCTGCATTCACAAAGGCAGAGGCATATGAATTGCTAAGTGAATGTATGTAATCAACAGAACTCTTAAGTGTTTGCAAAGACAAACCATGCAGTTCTGCCTGTAAGTGGTAACATGGTGAATTTACAGGTGAGATACTTTGCCAGCTCCTTAGTCTGGAACAAACTGCAGGATTTTGCTAAAAACATTTTAGTTCAAGATTTGGTTTCCAGTATGTATTATGCACTGGTAATGTTGCAGCTATGGCTGCAATTAATGCTAATACTGAACTTGCATATCTTCAGCTGGAATTATCTTACTATCAGTAGAAGTAACATCTTGGAAAATTTTTATAGAATTTTGTATTTCAAAAGTGTTTGTGGGAATGGAAGTTCTTTCTGCTTTATATTGGGACTGGATTGTCTCAGCTGGGTTTAACATTAGAAGACTATTTAATTTCTTTCTCCACATCATAAGATGTTCAACATTTTAATTTTTTTTTTTAATCCTATAGCATCACCCCAGAGGTATCTTTTCCCTTAACCCTATTGCCAAAAATCATTTTGCTGTAAAAACATCAGAAGCATGAAAAGGAAAGGGTAATAGTAGGCACCTCTATAACCTGTACATGTGAAAAAACAAGACATACACAGCCAGTTTAATCAGAAGTCAGTCCTATTTCTTCTAGCATTTGCCTAATATTCTGGCATTGCACCTACCCGACACTAGGTATTATGTTTATTGACAATACAATATGCAAGTGAATTATCTTAATATCTACAAATAGATGTAAGCTCAAATGATGAGAGGATGTGAGGATCTAAGATGCTGCAAGTTTCCCATCAGTGTGGGATTTTTTTATGCAGAGTGGTAAAATATACTCAACACTATAAAACCAGATAATACCTCCAGGATAACAGCATGCCTGAGTGGACTACAATAGAAAAACTGATGGAGTAATGAGAAAAGGGAAAAACTATTCAGATGAGGAAAAGGAAAAAGGAAAGGAAAGGAAAGGAAAGGAAAGGAAAGGAAAGGAAAGGAAAGGAAAGGAAAGGAAAGGAAAG
>WTSP01018380.1:53308-86648 GCA_025331215.1 Actenoides lindsayi | reverse complement strand
GGAAGGGAAGGGAAGGGAAGGGAAGGGAAGGGAAGGGAAGGGAAGGGAAGGGAAGGGAAGGGAAGGGAAGGGAAGAAATGTGAAATGCTATGGTGTAATTCAAAATTTTAACATTAAACACATAACTAAAACTAATGTTCCTCACAACAATAGTCAAGATTTATTTCTGAAGATATATTAGAGAGAGTATTATAATAATAACTACACTGTAGTGTTTTAATGGTCCTTGTCATAACTTTTATGTGAGTATCTCAAGACAAATGGATTTGATAAAGATTGATGAGGTCAGTAATTCAGGTGAGTCTAAAATGCTTGAAAGATTTCTTTACTCAGTGATGTACTTTCAACAGCCCTATTAATAGAGGACATATTCTGCATCACCCTCTCTCAGGGTTCCCAAGTCTGGGGAACTGAGCATCTTAAAAGGTGCAGCATGTGAGACCTTCTAGTGTTATTTTCATCTACACATGGGTTTGTATTCTTTAATTGTTGATGCTTCCCTAAGCAGAAGAAAAAGAAATAGTTCATATTTTCCATCTGTAGCTCAAATATTAATAATAAAAAGAACATTTTTTCCTATCATATCAAGTTGGGGTTTCTTCCTCTTCATTGTTAATATTGAACATTTCAGATATATGTATTTAAACAAGAAATTGTTCATGCAGATCAGGTTGTCAGCAGAGACTGGGAAAAATAAATCAATAAGGGAAAAGAGCAATACTTTGGCAAAGGGAAGAAAGAGATCGCTAAATATTTTTCCTGTCACTCAGATTGCTTGTCACTTTTCTACTCGAAGAATAAAACCTGAGAATGAAATTTCAGGTGTCAACTCCAATCATCTTTTCTTAAAAAAAAAAACTGACATATTTATCATGTAGGAAATAGTGGAAAACAAAAGTAATAAAAAAAAATTTTCTCCTTCCTTCCTGTGGAAATGCTGAACAACTCTGGCTATTGTACTTTATAGAAATACATGTCCAAGCACCTACGCTGGAAAAGTGCAGTTATCATAAATGGTGACTTTAAATAGAGCTCTTGAAATTGTCAGCAATTTTCTTTTCCCCTTTCAGAACACAGTGTAAAGAAAATATATAACAAATTCCTCACAACCTAATTTTTTTTGACATATATGTACACCTTCATTGCACTGGTCTGAATGAATCTGTTCCAAATAAACATTTAAAGCTGCCATATGGAGAAAGCCTCTCCTAGGCAGATACAAAGTAGGTGTTTGCCTCTAGTGGCATTTTGCTTGGATAAAGCTTTTTCCTCACTACCTCGGCACTGGCTCTCCTCTGCTTCACCACAGTCCCCTTCCACTTTCCCTAAACCATGCTATCAACACAAAATTTAATTTTGCTACCATTGGTGATGAGGGCAAAAAAACCAACTCCAGATATTAAGATCCAGATGAAAATTGCTGAGTACTTTTCTTAAACATCACGTTATTATTTAAGATCTGATTTTTCACTAGTTTGTGATTCAAATCTGAATATGAATATCCTTAGTTTTATGTTACTAAATTACATTTTCATTAGATCATAGAAGTAGAGCTCCTTCGAATTAGTACTGCTATATTAATGCTTTTCAAGTTATTTTATTTGATCACATTCAGATTATTCAGGGTTAATATAATTGTAACACTTTTAAAAAGATTCATTAATTCTGATTCTTGAACATCTGGTAATAAAATGACTAAATGCAAACAAGATTTGTTAGTTAGACTCCTCAGACATTAGCATTCAAACAGAAACTAAATCCAATAAAAACAAATTTAAAAAACTGCTGGCACTTTGAAACCATAATGATTTTTTAACAAGAAAGTTACTTTTAGTGCCTGAAAATACCATTTTTTCTGGGCTTCTCCATGAGCTTTAGGGATTTTTTCAGTAACCATTATGTGACTTAAAAGTCTATTGTTGTTGCAACATGAAAGGTCTAGAGGAGTTGTAAATGAAAAACTGATCACTATCCATCTATGCAAGGGCCCAGAAGACATTGGTTATAATTATAGTGATTCCAAGCATAATTTAAAGAATCAAGAAAAAAAGCTTTCCCTTAATTATTTTAAATCTTATTTTTACTTCTGACTGCAAATATGCTAATATAATTATGTGATTATGAGGCATAGATTTATTCAAATTCTTAGCTTTTGTACAGTTTAATGATAGAAAATGATGAACAACTTAATTATAGAAAAATTATCAATTTGTGATTTATATCAAGTTCTATTTGAATTTGAAAATGGAGTTGCATTCTTACCCTGGAAAGTGTTTTTTCATTGATCAGAAGAGATTTCGGATTAAAAGATGGTTTGCTAACTAGGAACATATTCCCCATAGTTAAGAAAAGCAACTGATTTTTTTTCTCGTTTATTTGCAATTCAAGATTTTATATTCCTCCTCTCATCTCATTTCATTTAAATATTTGGAAGTTTCTACCTTTCCAAGTCAGTTTGACAACTTTTGAAGACCAATTAATTAAACTGAAATGAGGAATAGTAACGGCAGAAAAAAAACCCAAAATGCTGTTGTCAACACCAAATGTAATAATTCCACAAGCTCTTCTTTTAACTCCTTGTTAGTTGTCACAATGACTAGTCCAGGCTTCCAAACACTTTTTTACATTTACAGACAATTCTGAAATGTTTAAGTCTGCATTGTCTTGATTCCTACACTCAACTCTAATGACATACTTGGCTGAAACTATCTGTGATTGTGGTGTTTGCAGCATCCACAGCTTAATACAATGTGGGCCCTCTGCATGCTTCTCTACCTGAAAATGAAGTCAGATGAAACTAGACTTGAATCAGAGGATTAATCAGGATGGAGAAAGCATGGATGAACATGAAGCCTGGCTTTCAGCCTGGGTTCCCTTTGCCACAAACATAGAATAAATAGCTGAGGGTTTTTATCATGGATACCTAATCATCAGGGGCAGTTCTTCCGCAACACAGATTCATTGTGCCATGAAAAGCATGACACATGGCCTGGCTTTCTGCAGACTCCAGAGTTGAACACAGCTATCTGGCTTCCACTGCCAGCTGTGGCTGACGAGCAGTATTGCCATGTTTGCCCAGAGCAGAGCTTGTGCCAATAAACCTCAAAGTCCAGTGATGGCTCTGTGCCATAGCACAGGATGGGATGGGATTTATCTTCATGCTGCCCCCAGATCTGCTGGAGAAAACTGTATGCAAGCAGGCCCATCAGCAACACTGCAGGGAGAAAGCTCCCATCCTGCAAGGCTGGCATGGAGTTGAAGCTAGAGCACTGAGTACATTCAGGCTGCTCTGGGCAGAACTGTGTGGCTCAGTCTGTGCCACACACCCACAACTCTCCAGTTTCCAGTGGGTGTATTTCCTCAAATGCAACGTCAAGATTATGATGGTTTCTTGTGTTTGTCTGAAACATGATGCAGAGATGATCTTTCAGGGGTAGCTTGCAGGGCAGTGCAGTAACACAGCCCACATGTCAGCTCTGCACTGCAACTCACTACCTACATCTTCCTGTTACGCAGGGAATCCTAGCGCCCACAGAAGTGCAGAGCTGACTACTGCAGGAACAACACGTTTTTAATAAGTGCTTCGTGATTGAACTATCTAACTTCTGGTTGTTATTTATATCGTAGAATAATGTGGGCTGGGAGGGATTTCTGGATGGAGATCAACCCAGTCCAGCTCTCTGCTCAAAGCAAGCCCTACTCTCCAGCTGAACCCTGGGCAGGCTGATCTAGCTGTGTAGTTGGGTCTACTTTCAAGACATTCAACACACTTCCATTTCAGTAATCTTCTGGTAAATATGTAGAAATAGATAATTATTTCAGGATCCAGTCTTTTTTGTGATTTAAAGCCACTGTATTCTATATAAATCTAAGCATAAACTTCTTACCCTAAGCTCACTGACTCATGCCTGTACCACCAGTGAGCTCTGTTGGAATTCTTCATTTGAAATTTATTTATGGAGCAATATGCACTCTTCATGTGAACAAGACTTCAAACTATTGCTGAGCCACACAGGATCTTGTGGTCTTCTTTTGCAGGCAGATGCTGCCTTATGCAGTTTCGCATGAAGGGCTGTACACAAGAGTTAATGTACAAGGTACAGGTGACAATATCCATGAGGTAATAATATAGTTTAGAGAAGAGTGAGGTAAGAAAACTGGCAGTACTTAAATACAGCACATAAAGCAGTTAATCTGCAGAAAAAATAAAAACACAGGACAAACACTAACCTGACAAAAGTTTAAGTTTCAATAAGCAGTAATTTAGTATTTGGGTTTTAAAAAAAGTATTGCTTCCTACTAATATCAGGACAGTTAATGCAAGGGCTTCTAAAATCAATATGCTCCTGAACTTCTGGATGACACAAGCACATATATAAAGAGAACATCTAATGGACTCTGTCTTGCATGAAACGATATTCTTTTAGTTAGTCATGCTAGACTGAATTTGTTTTAGAAATTTCAGTGAGGTTTATAATCATTCTAGCCGTGTCTTTAGGAGATGGAACACTGTTCGGATGAGCTTGATAAGGCTACAGCACTCTGTACAAATTTATCAATTAATCCAATGAATACACTGTTCAACATACAGAGAAAAACACACATGTTCCTTCTGACCTGGTTTGAACAAGAACAGAACCAATTCTCTGTTCAATAATATTACTTCTCAGCTAAGTCTCTTCTAAGTGTCTGCTTCTAGCAGTGATAATGTTCTATGTTTATAGTTACTACCAAAGACTGGTATGCAGAAAGGCTCTTGCTTATACCTGCTTCTATAGAAACCAAGGTCACTTTTAAATCCCATGCACCACATTGCTGTAAGTGAAAGGGTGGTAAGTGAGTAAAGTCCCACCAGCAGGGAGGAGTGGACAGGACAGGTGACCCAATGCTGACCAACGAGGTATTCTGTTCCATATACATTATATTCAGTATAAAACTGAGGGATCACGAGGGACAATCTCTCTTTTTCTATGCCTGGTGTCCAAGAAGGACTCTGTCCATTCTTCTGCCTTCAATCCCAGTCTGTGAGCTCCTGAATCCAGTTCCTGAATCCCATTCCTGTCCCTTGGTGAGTCCAGTCTGAGACTGCCTCAGAGCCTGCCCTGCAGTATCAGCGGTGGTGTGATCATCACTGGAGGAGTTCAATATTGACTCTGTATATATTTGTATATATTTCATTACTTTCTTATTATCTTTTTCTTTTTTATTGTTACTGTTTCATTAAAGCTGTTTTAGTCTTTTTCCAACTTTTCTTTCCCTTATTCCCTTTCCATTTATGGGGGGAAATGATGGGTTAATAGAGAGCATCTGTCATTCATTTAATGGCCAGCCCAGACTCAACCCATGACAGATTTATTGGTGTTTGAAGTGTTTGAGATAATGACAGACTATTATTGGAAAGTGCTAGATGGAATTAATACCTGTTACAGGTGTTTAGTTATTCATTGACAGGTTTCTGTGCTTGTCACGGGGCTTGTTTGCATTTTACTGTATATTACAGTCTAGCACTCATTAGAGGCTACTTTTTGCTTTTGCTGCTTTCTGTGCTGCTGTACTGCTCATCATCTTACTCTGCTGTGCCTGAGAAGATTTTGGTAACATCAGTGGTGATATTGGGGCAAGGAGAGGAGTTCATCACAATGTTAAACCCCTAGGAGTTAAACTTTATGGTCTGGTCCAAGGGTACCAGATAGAGACTGTACATTTGTAAAAGGTACAAGGGGTGGAGATTGTACTGGAAATGACTCTAAATTGTTGCAACCCAGGATCTGAGTTACATGTAATGGCAATTACTATAGCAGGAACCCCTCATTGCTAGCCAGGCTTGGAACAAGGGGAGGACTTCATTGCAATATTAAACCCTACAACTTGGAAATACCTTTAAATTGTTGTAACCCATGATCTAAGTTGCATGCTGTAGGAACTACTATAGCAGGAACCACCCAAACCATTGGAGGACAAGCCTTACAAGAAGCAGTGCAAGTGCAGCAGTGCCCCTTCCTGAATTGATTTTGTTGTCGAATAACTCCATGCAACACACCATCTATGTGTGCTGAGTGAACATCATAACAGATGGAGCCTGAAGTCACGGACTAAATGAACTCAGTGGACATTTTGTGGACATTTCATGGGCAGTTTATAGACCTTATACAGGGGTGAGCTGTAGACTAAGGGAATGATATCTGCATATCAAAGGAGTGGCGTGGTGATTAATGAAGTTGTGTCAGATAGTGTGGTACTGAAGCATGATGTAAACGGTACGGAATAAGGGGCAGAGAATGTGCTGGTTTTATCTGGACTAGAGTTAATTTTCTTCATAGTAGCTAGTATGGAGCTATGTTTGGGATTTGTGCTGGAAATGGTGCTGATAATTCACAGATATATTTATTACTGCTGAGTAGACCTTACACAAACTCAAGGACTTTTCTGCTTCTCATACCACCTCACCAGCAAGTAGTTTGGGAATGCACAAAAAGCTGACAGTGGACATAGCCAGGATATCTGACCCCAACTGGCCAAATGGATATTCCATATCATGTGACGTCACGCTCAGCATATATAGCTAGAGGAAGAAGAAGGAAGGGGGAGATATTCAGAGTCATGGCATTTGTCTTTCCAAGTAATCATTACACATAATGGAGCCTGGATTTCCTGGGGATGTCTGAACACCTGCCTACCAATGGGAAGTAGTGAATAAATTCATTTTTGCTTGCATGAATGGCTTTTGCTTTACCTATTAAACTGTTTTTATCTCAAGCCACGAGTTTTCTCATTTTTATTCTTCTGATTCTCTCCCCCATCCCACTGGGGGCAGTGAGCAAGCAGCTGCGTGGTGCTTAGTTGCTGGCTGGGGTTAAACCACAACACTCCAGAAATTAAATGTCTGTGAGCTAGTTAAGAATAGCCCTACTTTTGCTCAGACTTTTTTGTAACAGAGTTGTCATTTCAGTTCACTTTTTCACTTCCTCCATTAAAACAGCTGCCAGTGTTTCTGAAAATCATACAGTGTCAGCCAACAACTAAAGTGCTGAAAACCCTGCAATGATCTCCTTATCCTGTCAGTTGAATAAGGATCAATTTTATTTCAAGGCCAAATTGATCCAAAGAAATGAAGAATCGTTTTCTCAGATGTCCTATATCTTCAAAGCATTTTTTCCTTCTCACAACAGATGTACTTCCGTGGACTGGGAGTATTACTGGGGCCTCATTTTATGTACTTCCATAAATGAACATTTTGCATGGAATGAGAGGGAGTATTGCCTATTCTAGTCTGTCCCCAGTGTTGTCCAAGAATAGGTTGATGAACCATGTGATAGTAACCCATGGTAGCACTGCTCCTGCCATGGCCTGAGGCTGCCCCTGGGCTCACCAGGAATGTTATATGCCTCAGCAGACAGGTGGCTGCATGAGGCAGCCTTGCAAGCTGTCTGCAGACGCTTCAACATGTCTCTTGGGATCACCTTGTAAGAATAATGTAGGCATACACAGCAAGTCACTTGAAAATTTTATGTGTTAATCTCCCACCTTCGTAACTTGCTTGTAAGATAGGAATTTTAACCCTCTTTCTCATTCCTGTGTTCTGAGTAGTCCACTCACACAGAACAGCAGCTTATTCTAACTACCATCTGGCACGGTTGCTTGCTTAGCTTAAGTAACAGAGCTTCATGTGTGGGCTTGAAGGTTCTTGGGTTCAGGTGCTGAAATGCTTTTCGCAGAGAATTTTTCTAGTTCTGTTTTAGCTTGGTTCTGCCCAAGGACTAAGCAGAGACATGACTTTTAATAGGCTGTGAATCAGACCTGTGCACAAAATAGAGGACATTTAGTGACAAACATGAAATTCTGTTACTTGAGCACTGCAATCAGAAGACACTGAGACTAAGGCACTACCCTACTGTCCTACATGGACCAGCTACAAAGGGGTAATACACCACTTACTCGAGTGCTGCACATTCCAGCCCTCATTGAATGGAAAAGAGAGATGTGAAGTGCAGCTGCAAAGTGAATGCTATAATATTTCATAGCACCAGAGTCTAACTGAGGCTGGGCAATGGGGAAAAACAAACACTCACTTAGCACTCCATTTCTCAGTAAGTCAGACGATGATTTTGACAGTAAATTACTCAAGTATATGCATACTACAGCAGTGTTCGAAAAGAGTATGCTAAAGACAAGATAGCTACAGTGTATGGTTGGAAATACCATACAAAGAAATAAGACAATGGGAAAACATGTACATTTTTGGTACTAATTTAGCTAAAACTAAGTCAGGTGTGGTTTAATCAGCAAGTGTTCCAACCTGATCCCTTTCCAGTGGGTCATTAATATTAAATATCAGGGACTTTTAATCCTGCAGTTCTCTACAGTATCTGAAACATGACAGACTTGATTCTTGTCTGCTTTAGGAGGTATTACATTCATGTCATGGTGAACGATTCAGAACTTTGGAAAAGAAAACTTATTGTTATTCTGATGTTGATCTAGTGACCTCCTCAATTATATTTTCCCAGTGGGGTCAAACTCAAAATATTTCTTATTCTTTACCTTTCAGGATAGAAATTCATGCACATAGGTGCATATAAGAATCATGTTCAGGTAGAGAGACATAAGTAAGATCAAGTTACTTTCATGTCCTCTGTCATCTTTCTTAGCAGTACCTTTCTTTTCTAACAGTGATGCTAACCTAGAATTAGGTTAGTACAGCCAACAGACTTGGACTTATTACTTGTAGGTGCATCCCCGCTCCCTAGTGAAGATGTTCTACCAGAAGGGCTTAGCTTTCCTAGCATCCTTAGGTAGGTTACAGGAAAAAAGCTTTGAACTAAAAAGGCCTCTGAAAGAACCTCTGCACTTTAAGTCAGCATAAAAAATTAATTTCTAGAAACATTGACAAACAAAACTTGACAAACAAGTTTAGTCCAATTATTTCATTTTGATACTGTTGACTTGGATTACTTTGGCTTGTGTAAAATAACTCAAAAACAAGAGAGTAGGTCTGGGAAGAGGCAGCACTATATACGTGCTGGTGTGGACAAGGAACAAATGCACAGAGCGATTAAGGCCATTGTTCAACAAAACCCTTAAGCACATGTATGAGTAATCCCACTCCTGTTCATGATGGCATTACTGCCTGTAGGAAGGGCTACAGCCTTTTCTGTTAATTCAGGATCCTGTTGACCTGTCCAAGGTCACTTGGTAAATCTGAGATAACACTGGGATTTGGATTCAAGCCTCCTGCTTTCTACTGGTATGACTTAAAAGAGAATCTAGTCTCCACTTTTTAGTTAGGATTTATCACCATTTTGTTGTGTTTCTTTTTCCATAGTTTTTAGATCTGTACTCAGAATCTCAAACAGATAATTACAAACTTCAGTCTCCATTCCAGTGTACCTGAAATCTAACTGATATGGCAGAGGGGACAAAAGTAGCAGTAAAATAACATAGTCATGGACATGAGAACAGAATTTTACTGAAACATAGGTATGCACGCAGTATTTGGATCACCATATAAGTAGGTATTCACTAGAACGTAAAATAAATAAATCAAACATGAGGAGCTAAAGGCCTGTTTAACAGAAAATGGAGATATCATAAGGACTCTAAAACAGACCTTGCTATTATGAAATAGACTTTGTTGTTAAGACATGACTACTTAAGTTTGATGTTGAGTAGTAAAAAATAATAAACTGGATTTAATTAATTTATTTTCCCTAAATTCGTTGTTTTCCAATGAAGGTACTTTGCAATGCCTTCATCTTGGTTACATCAGGTCATTTTCCACTAACAAGTGCTCACAAATTTAGAAGAAGAGGTTACTATGTACTCAACATTTCTGTACAGTTTTTAAGCCAGAAGCATAAAAGGTAACCATTGCCCCAAATGATGGGATCCCAAGTACTGTCCCAAGACCATTTAATCAAAATGGCTGCAGGACAAATAATTTTATTCAAGTCATGTAGGAGGTTTCATTTTTCTTTGCTCCTCTCACCTCTTTTTCTTTCAGACAAAAGAAGCTGTTCAGGAAGCTAAATTACCCCTCATTCTTTGTCACAACTCTTGAAGCAAAGTTTAGATTCAAATGAACTGATAAAATAGATGATAGATAAAGATTTGGTGGAAAGAAGTGGAACTTGTTCAACTGCACTGCCAGGGTGACAACAAAGGAGAAAAAACTGTGAGATAACTGAGGAAATGTGAACCGATTACATAAACTGTGTTACCAAAGGAAAGCAAGAACCATGTAAAGAGCAGATTTCTGTAACTTGCCGTAGCTTTATTTAATATACTTTTATGTCTCCAGGGGAAGAAACAGAAACAGAAAAATTGTCCTTTAGAATAGGAAGCCTGTCATCTTCTCAGCAACAGTGAATGAGCCATTTAGAGAGGTTTGTATGCACAGTGTGCTCAGCAGGTTGCAGAAAAGCCCTTCACCAACATTGCAAGTAGTGGTAAAAGCTCTCACTTTGACTAATTCATAGAGCAATGTTTCCCATTAGGCTTGCTCAAGAGTGCCTACAAATCATGTGATTAGTGCATTTGGGACTCTGCCACTGAGCTTCATTTGTGTATGCATACATTATAGAATTATTATTGACCCTTATGCATATTGGTTGGCACCATCCATTAGTAATGTTGTCAGGCACTTCCTCCTGTAATACCTTGTTTACTATTTTTTTTTAAGCTTGCAAAGCTAAATAGGCAGAAATTTTCCAGGCCAGATGTCTGCCTGAGATCACAGTTTAATGGAGGAATTCCAGGAGAATAGTCCAGCTAGGAATGCATCCAGAAGAAAATATATTTTTGTTTAAATATTAAAAGCATTTCTCCCTTCTTACAGAAGTCCTACTGGCCCCTAACTCTGCAAAAGGACCATGACATTTAACAAGGCTGAGCTTTTTCATCTGGAATATGCCTTTTACCACCCTGTTGAAAATCCTCCCATGTGGGTTCAGTCAAAGCCTTTGTAAAGTCAGGATTTGTGTAGGTAAGTCCAACAGAAACTTGCCAACATTTCTAAGGTTTAAAATCTGAAGGTTCTGGACACCTGTCATTACTAAATGTGCCTGAGCTTGACACTGATTCTGCTGCACTTGCTGCTGATCAAAGTGCACAGGTAGCCCTCTCCCTTTCTGGTTTGTTTTCAAGAGAAATGGCAGAAGCTAGAAAAAAAGTGTTTCTAGACAGCAACAAAGCAGAGAGGAAAGGGAATAAAGGTGGAAAAAACCCAGAAACATAGATCTTGGCCAGAAAGCTAACTGAAAAATCCCTGGAGTTGTAAGGAAACTAGATCCTTTCTGTTCAGGCAAAGGAGACCTTTTATTTTCTTTGCAAATAAACAGATCCATATCAAGGAGAGCTGAGACTTTTCATCCAAACAAAAAACAATACCTGAATTTTAGCTAAACAGGACTGAAAGCAGGTAACAATTTTTGCTTCAGCACTAGTTGCCTGCTTCATAGGAGTTCCATTTTCTGCATGATATCTACTTTAAATTTTTTTATTTAATTGGGAGGACATGGGTTGCTCTTGGTCAACAGCTTAATCAATTCATACAATCTGAATATCAGAGTTTGCAGTACTGTCAGAAATTCATGTGGTTTTATTTTATTATTAAATAATACAATTATTTAGAAAATATGGGTATTACAGAGGCAACCATCAGACCATGTAGTTTTTCTTCTTGACAACCTGGTTTTGCTCTTCTACATGAAACTACTTTTGTTTACAGAAGTAGATTTCTAGCATATCATAAATAACCATGTTTCAATCCTATCATAATCCGAGCAGCAGCTTCTCCTAAAAAGGCATGGGCTGTGGGATTTAAGTGCAAATCCAATTTAGTTCAGTCTCCAGTGACCACTGCTCATAAAACTGAACATAATTTGTTGCAATTGGCAACTGCTGCTGAAAAGAAACTTGCAAGTTCCCCAGTACAATAAATTATACAACTGCTGCCAAACTCTGCTTTCTACAGGGGTGGGAGTTGGAGACAATAAGAGTTGAATAATGTTTTCCAATTCCTTTTCCAGGATCTATGCATACATATGTTTTCCTTATTAAAGTTTACTGGGAAACAGGGGCAATAGGAAAACTCCACTAGTTTCAATGAAGTCTGACACCACAGTATTTGAAGTTTAATTGAAAGTCTTGGAAGATTTAAAATAAGCACTTGATTGTTGCATTACTGAATAAATTAGGATGGCTGAAAATATCTGAAAAAGTACTTAATGAACACTTGGAAACATCTATCCAATGTTAAGAAACAAAAATAGGAAAGAAGAGTATTTTTTTTCCACAAAGTAAAATAATTTACATAACTATCTTGCTGCAAAGATGACTGTAACCTAACTCAGCTATAGGTCATGCTAGAACAGTTTCACAAAATCAGCATACATGCTATGGTATGACCATTCGCTGGTGCTGAGCCCAATTGACACAGCACAGCTGATACCCTGCTACTAAACCTTCCCCCAAACAAACACATGGGGGTTTCATCTACATAAACAATTTGAAGCACTACACTGCTCCCCAAGAGATGCCCAGATATTCATTGTGAAGATACTAGAAGGCAAAAGCCAAACCCATACCAAGGAGCATAGTAAAAACTCATCTGTATGAAGACTGATGGAACAACACACATCTACCTTGTCATCTTAATATAAACACAAGCAAAGGTCCTCAATCATGTTTTCATTTGCTGAATAGTCTATACTTTTTAATAACTTGACTTCTTCTCTAATGCAAGAGCCAGTCGTCCACCAACAGAGGTGAAGTTCTCACCAGTTACTCCCTGAAAAGGCAAGTACTTTAAATGACAAGAGCGACTTGGGTTATCAACACTGGCCTTGGTTCTTCCAGACATGGCACATAGTCCATCACTGCTTTTAGGAGCACATCCTTGGTGTCAGAAAGCCTTTCCAAATATATTACTCCCAAAGTTCTTGGGAATAATTTCCAGAGGAATAAATCAACAAGAATATTTTCCACTCATGGCACCTCCCAAAAGAGCATAATAAAACTAACGGTAAAACTGCACATAGGTTAGTATTTGTTAGCTTAGACAGACATGAATGCACAAAATATTTGCACAGAAAAGGGTTCTGTTAGGTTAGGGTCTTTGTACCACCCTCCATTTCACGGTGTAGATTTTCCCTGGTGGTGGCAGCATTGATAAGTACTACTTTCTTGAAGGAGCTGGTGGGGATACAGGGAAAAAAATTCTCTTAAGTCCTTGAGGTTTACAGCATTTTTCCACGTATATAGAAGGCATTTTCAGCAATTGCTGATTGATTTTCAGGCAATTGCAGCAAGCTGAAACCAGGAGGGCAATGACAGTGGAGTAAGCACAAATGTATGAATGCAATGAGTTTCCTGCTGGGTAGGTTTCTTTATTACCTCATCCAAGATCAACTGCAATGTAACTGAAAGCAGGTCTATTTTCTGCAGGCAAGGTTTTAGCTCCAGCCTTCTTCTTGCACGACCTGTCCTACACCTGTGAGACTCCTTGATTTTTCAGCATTATCCATACCTACCCATTTAACATAGATCCCAGTTTTGATAATCTTGCCTGAAGTCCTACTTTCCATGAAAAATGCTTAAGAGGTATTTTTGTCATTTATCAGTTCTAATGAAAGAGTTAAGGGCAATGTATCTGATACCCAATGGAAGATTTCACACGTGAGCAAACAGCTTCCACTCTTGCATCTTAATATTCACATTATGCAAAGTAGAATGTGAGTTAATTGTCATACACTAACATACATTGCACTATGAAACACAGCTATACCATCTTTTTCACAGTCTGTCCTGTCTACTTTAAAAAAAAAACCACAAAACCAGACTAGTTAATTTATAATTTACAGTTCTCTTATCTGTCTCCAGCATTTCTCCAATCATTGACAGAGCTGTTGGAAAGAAACTGTATCTTTGAAACTGCCACAGATATCAGCTTACAAGGTTTTTGTCTGTTTTTCCATCAATGCTCTTCAACAAGCTATTCATGCAATAAAAACGAATTTTACTCCCACTTAAATTAATTGGCAGAATTTGAACAGGATATTCCCCAGTGTCTTATTCCTAAATGCTCTGGACTTGTCATGTTATTCCAATATCTTTATTCACCTCTTTCTTTACATGTTTGGCAGTCTTCTGGCATGAATTGAACTTACTATTTTTTTTCCTTTTTTTCCTTTTTACTTTCACTAGAATTAAAGCCTACCATGGCACAGTCTTACCTTGCCCCCACTCTAAAACCTTTAGATAGCCAGATTCAAATTATCTTCTGTTTCCCTTCAGTTGGACTTACCTTTTATTTCTTGAACTGGCAGAAAATCATATGATAATATTTTCTCCTGCTCAGAAACATGTTATATTCTCATTTAATACATTTGTTATTACGTATGTTGACAACATATTCAAAATCTACAGTGAGCATTGACCCAGTGTTAATTACCTCTTAAAAATGATTTTGGAAGTGCTTTTCTTTATCTTCTGATGTCTATAGTGATGACCTTGACATTTCTCTTCAGTCAGTTAAGAAAAAGAATGCTATGGAGTGCAGACAAAAATTATGTCCTTTAAACATCTACTGATGTGCAGCAGACAAAAATCACTATTATTTATGTCAAATATTTACTTTTCATTTATTTCCTTATTTACCACTTTGCTAACTTATCCTCTGCACTTCCGAGAACAATATACAGAACAGTGTTTTGGGAGTCCCTTGAGGAATTCATACATATTTCATCTCCAAAGAAGTTGTCTAGCAAACATATCTCCCATATGTGAAAATTCCAAACTGGAAATTCAGCAAGAGAACACAAAACTGTTAGGCACTGTTAAAAAATCAAATATGTGAAATTCATTCCAAAAAGTGAGCAAATAAATGTGCTAAGACTTGAAAAGTGTGACTACGAACCACTGGAGCATTGTACTATTAGACAGTCCTTGGAAGAAAAAAAGCAACAGCTTTAGCACTCTTTTCTAACCTGCTGTCTTTTTCCACTCACAGACAGGAGGTTTCCTTCTCAGGACTTCATGGTAAACTAAAAGAACAAATCTGTTCTTCCAGGGAGCAATGTATTTGTGGTTTATCTAATAGTGCTTCACAATGGCATATTTAGACTTCATTAGTATATGGATTTGGATAAGTTTAGTACCTTCAGTAGATCATAATATCACAACCTTTCAAATTTATATGTAGTCTAAGGTATCTTAACAGCTAAATTGAAGTTGATAGCACAAATAAAGCTACATATCTCCACATGTGTTTATGAAGCTGCAGCCCAAACATCAATCTATGGTGTTTATTATTACTTTTTTATTCAACTTATGAACAGCTGGAATCCAGAGGCAGACTTTAGGAAGGTAAAAGCAGTACCAGCCTTCAAGGAGAAATGAAGAGAAAACATCATATAATGAATAAAAACAGTGGAGAAGGCAATGAGACGATTATTAGTAAGTTAGCAAAAAATAAGTAAGTCATGTTTTTGAAACTGTTCAAAGTGATGACTCATAAATCATGCCAGGCAAATACGGTTAGTTCTTAAGATAAAATTAAATGGCCACTTACTACTATATCACCGAATATTAAGTGTTGGAAGGAACCTTGAAAGATCATCTAGTCCAACCCCCCTGTCAGAGCAGGACCACCTAGAGCAGGTCACATAGGAACACGTCCAGGCAGGTTTTAAAGGTCTCCAGAAAAGGAGACTAATGGAGTAGTTCTCTACTCATCAAAGTAGGGCCAGGGTATTAGGGAGAAAATAATGATATAGTAGATAAAAAAGATTTGATTGTTAAATAGATCATTCATACTGGATAAAAGATCTTTTTCACCACACTAGTTCATCTTAGCTGAAATTTTTATTTGTTTTATTAGTAATAAAATGTAAACTTCAAAACTGCAAAAGGCAATTTATTACTGGAAGGTCACTGTGGATCTGAATGGTCACAATGTCCACATAAACATGCCACAATCAGTGTTGAACCTAGTCTGTTGCAGATTTTTTAGCAATGATATAGCAGATGATGAAGAAATGCCTTTTGTTCATGAAAGTAAATGTAAATTAACTTTCCAGAATATAAAAATGATACATGAAGGTGAAATTATTTTGGTAGAAAATGTAAAAAAAAAGCTACAGCAACTAATGTCTTTCCCATTTTTCTGGTTAAATTCTTTTCACAAATTATTTGGCATATTGTTTTCTGCTGTGTGAATTTTGACCTTAAATACTCTGAGCATGAATATCACCTGTTTCTAATTTCTTCTTTTTTCAAAAATTTAATCTATTTTTGATCATTTGCACTTAAGTAATCACTTATTACTAGTTCTGTGAAAAATAAAATATTTTCATGTGAATAGAAATTGAGTGCAAAATTCTTCCCTGAAGAGCTCTTGTTTTAAAATTTAGGTTTACTTCCTAGAAAATTCTGATACCGACAGTATAAGCCCTCCTGAGTATGCTGTCCAGATTAATGTCCTCCCTAATAACAGGTATTTTTTCCTGCTTCTTGTAGATGGATGGGTGTTTAAATCATTGGTCTTTCTGTTTTGCAGACTGTGCTTTATCTGTTAACACATTGATCTATGCCTTTCTGAGATTATTTGCTTTAGAGATTTCTACAATTCTTGAACAGACAATGCTGTGTTGACAGTAAGTGCCTCTACCCTTTTCTGTCTTGACTATTTGTCTATGAAGTCCTTCCCAGAAAAGTTTTATAAACTGAATAATATTCCAGCAATGTTTGAAGATTTAGTGATAGGCAATAGCATCCATTTTTTGATAATAAAATAAGAATTCCCACTCTGTTTAATGATTAGGTTTTTAAGATTTATGAGCAATCAAATTAAAAAATTCCTGCCATTCAGGATCATCAAAACTTTGACTGTTCTGTGACATCTTGACTTTATTCTCCATATCTCATAGCTTGTAGACCATAAAATCCTCAACTTTGTATCATGTACCATTAAGCTATTTGCTTGCAGAGTCTTCCTTCTTCCATACACTTTCTCATAACCTAAGGCAGGTACTAAAGTAAAGCTGTTTATTTTTGTCTTAATAATTTTTTTCTAACTGATTATCTATAGGCCTAATTTTCCTCTTCACAAATTAGGTATATTCCAGTGAATGCACCAGTGTCAAAAAAGGGACTGAGAAGAATAAAGCCATATATTTGATCCTAAGTGCCTAGAGGTATTAATATTTGGTGTATTAAATGGATTAATGCTTTACAGTAATGGAAAGGGTATGAAACCAAAATAAAACAATGGTATAGACAGGAATAAAGATACTTAAAAGGGACCCTCTGAATATACAGTGGTTATGACCCTCTGATAAACTGTAAAGTACAAATAAAGACTTGCAACAGCAACAGAGAAACTGATGGTTTTTTCCACCATGTTTACCCTTCTACAAGACATAATTGCCATCTACATTTCAGATTTACCCAGAGGTCCAAAGATTGAGGCTCTGTTGCTCAAATGATGCACAAATATGCTGGAATGACTTCTGAATTCAGGGGCTTATAATGTAAATATCATGAAAGCTCTGGGTTTTCCCCTGGCTTTTCAGCAGTGCTCCAATGCAGGCTCACATTCAGCACACTCGCTGGCTTCAGGCAGGATGTATCCCCTATACCCTGAAAGAAATATGAGGCTAGATTTCAACTCATTACTACTCCCTTCACAACTCCCACTCTTTTTCTTCTTGCCTGGCACAAGTTTTTCCACTTGCAAGCCATTTAGTTTAGTCTAGATTTGAATCAATCTGAAAACCAACACATAGACGAGAGGACTAGAGAGTCTGGAATTGCATGTGACATTATGCAGCAAATTAAGAATGTCAACAGTAGGATACAGCAGCTGCCACAGTTGTCTTTTACTTCATGGACTATGAAGGAGTGCATGGTGTTGGGATCAGATGAGGACCTCGCTGATGAATACACATCAAAGTGAGAGGAGTGTGGAAGTCTCTTGCAAGAGAAACCTGTTCCAGCTTATTCAAGGTGCCCTCAAAAACAGATATGAGGCAGAGCTACCTTCCCTGCACCATTGACTGAAGCCCTGATGGACCAGAAAGCCTGAACCAATTGGTAAACCTCTGTCTTTTCAGAAGAGTCTATATTTTGTAGCTTAGCTGCATCTTTCTATAAACAGGGAAGTCATTAATTAGCAGGCTTATTGAGGAAAGTGAACTGTGGCACCCAGGGGAAGAAAAAAATTAAGATATATGATAGAACTGGACAGGAAACATGGGGAGTGCTCCCAGACACATGAAGTAGCAAGCAACACTGAAAATAAGAGGTATCTGTCTCTGTTTTTACTTTGTTTGTTTGTGTGTTTTATGTTGAACTACACTAAGAAGGTAATGAACAACTATTATGAACTGAGAAAATGAGACTGGTAGCTAGAGTAAAACTCACTATATTTAAGACTATCTATGACCTGAAGGACAAAACGAAAAAAAAAAAATGTTCATTACTAGTAAATCTGCTTCCTCGATCAAGGATTTTATATCAGAAGAAGAATGATCAGATTATTTCATTTCATTCACCAGATTCATTACTTTTCAAATATTTTTTTAATAACTATGAATATTTTAAAACTTTTTCATCTTTCTCTGATGATTTTTGCTGCTCATGAATACTTCTAGATATATCCTTGCCTCTCAGACATCTTTTCTGTTCTTAACAACACTCAGTTACCCATCGTCCTCATGTCCTGACATAGCCTTTTTCTTCCACAAAGTTATCAGATATTTAATATTTCATATATTGATATTTAATATACTGATTTATTTTTATTTCTATGATGAAGAACATTTTGGAAAGAGCAATAAGAAAGTCAGACCGTGCTTCTAGTTTACTTGTTCATGCTTTCATTTAATAATGCATCTATTTGCTGTATATGAGCAAAGAAGAACAAAGACATTGAAAAGGAAGGCTTTTATATCATCTAGGATTACCTGTTACTCTGTCTCTTAGTATCCCATTGGATAATCATAACATTTTCACTCACTCTACCCATCCTATGTGTGTGTTGTTATGTTTTTTCAAATAAAATTTGCACTGTACAGGGACAACATAATAATTGTCTCTCTTTGAAAAAATCTTGCTATTACTCTAGAAAGACTGGATTGAATTCTGTACTGCAAGGTCAGAACTTCAGTAGAAAGAATCATCCTCATTATAGAGATATCTTTGGGCTAGAAAATCATTGAATTCAGAAAATAAATGTCAATATGGTAATTAGTAAAATGTCTTTCACATTTTTAAGTGAAAAGCACTATATTTTTAAGTAGCATACATTAGATTTAAAAAAAAAAATACCAGAAAAAATATTAACTATAAGCACAGAAAGTAGAATTGAAATATAGTGTATCTATGTGAAAAGCATCCAAACTCATTTAAAAAAAAAAAAAAGAATTTATTTGTATTTATTTGATTTTGCAATCTAAACAGTACATCATTATATGGTAATAAAAAAATATTTACTAGGTTTGATGAACAACTGCAGTAACTGCATGAGGTAACTGTAGCAGGCACCTGACAGATAACATGACAAACATAGTAGTATTTCCATTTGCTATTTACAAAAACTCAGCTTTTGCCTACAGCTAAATTTAATTTTTGAGCACAGAAGTGTCTGAAAACATGACTTGGTCATTCCAAGACCAAAGTAAAATTGTATGCTAATTTTGAAGGATAAGAGTAATAGCTAAATTATTGGGTAATCATGTAAGAAACTATATTCTAAATCATCTTGTCCATCCCAGCGGTACAGCTGTTCAGTTCCTACAACTCCTGCTATTAGGCTACCCCTAGTCCCTTTCTGTTGATTAGTTTCTTGACACTGCAAGAAACAGCTTTTATTTGTAAGTAGATCAAGTAGTCATCAAAAAACCCAAATATCTAAGCTTACCTTGGTACCTTTGCTGCCATTTAGAATGAAGAATTGCTGTATATAATTGCGAACAATTATTGCAGATAAATCAATTTTTGTAAATGAATATAATTTTCAATCCAGATCTGATATTATTTCTCTCTTACCAACCTGTATATTTGTATAAAGACAGTTCATTTCTATATCTGAGGGACTTCACAATCTGTTGTCTCAGACATAATTTTAATTACTTTAACAACATAAAAACTAGATCAATACAGTACAGCAGCCAGAAATGCTATCTAACCTTTGAGCTCATTTTGGCCACAGTTACTGTCAGCTTGCAGCTGGAGAAGGTCCAGACTTAGATGCTTTTATTCACTCTTAGCAAACACTGGGAGAGTCTTAATGAGGGTAAAGGATGTGTGCCCTCTACCACACAGGAATCCTAATACCCTGTATTGCCCCGCTTTTGTAAGCAAATAGTGATGGTTTGCTACATACTCAATGGTGATATTTCCTAGAAAATCACAAGTCAAAAACTCACAGTCATCAGCAAGAACAACAGCACACCAGACTACAGACACCACCCTGCTGAAAAGGACAAGCCTTGTCCTTATGGCCATACCTGCTTTTGTGAATTCAAAAGCCACTTCCAAGTCCTCTAGGCAGGCGTACATGCCACAGCTGAGCCTTGTGGGGGAGTCAGTCCCTACCTGGGAAAGAAATGGCACACTTCTCCATAGCTTGAAGATTAAGTACCACAGTCCAAAACAACTGAAAGATTTCTGTGTACCCAGGCTCAGTGATAAACTGAGAGTTTGGAAGGAGGGAAAGGATACGGGAATGGGCAGCACTTTGGCAACAAAGGATTAGCCATCTGAACTGAGACAAAGTGAAAATAAAAGACAACACAACTCCTCTCCAGAAATGAAGGGGATGTAATATTTAATAAAGATTGGACCTAAACCCACCACTCTCTCACCCATATATTACACATCACCCCAACTTTTAGGGGAGCACCTAACTACCACATCCATTTCTAATACCTAGTGGAAAAACAGTGCAATGAAACTCCTACTTGTAAATGAACTTTTGCTTAAATATTAAAAAAACCCAACAAACTCCAAACCTCAGAACAAAACCAGCAATCTAAAGCTACATGAGGCTTATTTTGTTCCTTTAGCAAAATTAAGATTACTTGCAGCTTTTCATTGCTCAAGTAATTTCCCAAATCAAAACTAGTCCACGCACTGATGTAACTGCTTCCAACAGTAAACATGTCAACGTATTTCTGAAAAATTTACATTTCTAACACAAAGCAAATCACCATAGTATCTAAAAGTTATTTTTCAAAACAGAAAGACTCACACTGGGTTATTGCACCTATGTACAATATTCCTGAAACACAAATACATTATTTTTACATATTAGATTTTCTTAAAATTATCAATGAAAATATTTACAAAAGAGAAACAAACACTTTCTACCTCAAAGCAAGAGGGTTTTGATCAGTTTCTGGGATTACTTGAGATCAGAAAGGATCCTAGTTAACTTGCCAGTCATTATGTGTAAGCCCTAGAGGTGGGTTAATGTGATGCTGTGCACACTCTCAACCACCTCCCAGATGAGAGGAAGATCTGTATTTTCTTGTGAGTCTTCAACTGAAGAATTTGTTCCTGTCATTAATCAGGGTTTATTTGAATGACAGAAGTGGCTAAAAGGACTTTTTTTCCCTTAATAACTTTTTCTAGTCATTCGATTTTCATTTCATGTCACCTGTAACCAAAGACATAGCATGATTGTGTTTACAAGAGGGAAGAAAAGAAAAAATGCACTTATTGAGTCATTTTGTAAACAATAACCTTGAGCTTTTATATGTTTTGTTATTCATAAAAAAATACCACATCATCTCTATTAGATGATGATTGCTTCCACAGCCAAACACTTTTAGTTCTGTTGTGGCACTGTGTTAGAGACTTGTTTCAGCAGGGTCACCTCCAGGATTCATTTCAGACAGGATTTAATCAATATCTGCTCTCAATGATTCCAGGTTTCGGAGTATATTTTACTGGTATCATGCCTGTATTACTCTGAGCAAGTCAAATATGAACTAGTTGTTTCTGGTTTTGTAATGCAGAAATATCAGGTTTTACTCTTCCTGATGCATGTCTACTTAACTAATAGACAGAGCAAGTGACTGGTTACAAATTTTTCAAAATCTTTGGTGGTTAAAGTTGAAATATGACTTGTAGTCACATAGGTCTCCATGCCCTCGGTTTTCATTTGTAACAGTTTTGTTCCCAATTACCTATCACCTTCAGCATCTGGCTGTAACAAGGATAAAGAAGCTTACTGAGTGGCATCAAGTACCCTTAGTTTCTTGCTTAACGTGACATAGCTTCTCCTTAAGGCAAAAGGGTGGAGACTTGATTCAGTTAAGTTATAGAAAATACGTTCAAAGGAGCATTTGGGTTTGCTGCCCTATATTAAACCAGCATTTACATTCTTTTTTTCGATTGGAGTTTCTAATATAGCAGTTTCATCCCCACTGACAAAAATGCTGTCTAGCTGTACAAGGTCTAGGTTAATCATCAAATACCCAATGTAAACGCAAAGAAACCTGTGCCCAGTGGCTTAATGACAGCCAACTGGGACAGACATAAGCTACTTAAAAACACTCACTGGAGTGAGAGCTATTTGCCTTCTGTTTTTCATCAATGTTTTTTCCTTTCAGACAATTTATTAAAAGATGCTGTAAACTCAAGTGGCCTATTGGAAAGTTCTAAATTGCCTTAAGTAGGAAGATTTATCAGTCTCATGATTGACAGATGGTAACAAATCTCAAAGGATTTATTGAGCATGAGAGCCTTTGGTCTCCAAGAGCTTGTTATATTATATCTAATGTGTTAAGGGTACAGACTGCAAAGCAGGAAAATCTTTGAAGATTTTTTAAAAAAATGGTCCTGAATTGGAGCACTGAATGAATGAGATTGAACAACACTGCAAGGAAATGAAGAAAGAAGGACACAGCACACAAAAAGCACTTCTGTACATTGTGAAGTGTTCGTTGCTCCAGTGTCCAGCTTGCAACATTTTGCCTTTGCAGATGAATCTGTAGATTGGCTTTTACGTGATGACTAGCACTCTAAAATTTATCCCTGGAGTGGAGCCACAGAGGCTACCTAAACTTAAACATAAGAACATATACCCTCTAATCCTGTGTCTCTGTAGGTAGTACGTACTTGAGGTTTCCCAAACATGAACTCCCTCCTGAAACAGGATATCTAAATGATTTTGTGAAAAAGTGAGCCAAGTCTTTCATTCCAAGCTGAGTTTCCCTTTACCCAACTGCTTTTCTTCAGCCACTGTATGTGAGAGCTTCAGTTCTCTACTGATATCAAGCAGATTTTGTCAAGCATTTCCAGGCTTTCAGGGGTGTGTAATAATTTAAGGATATGAGGAGTTTGACTCATGGAAACTATTTCCTCCTTCACAGTAAGGAAATGATTGAATGCTGCTACTCTACAATTCATGCAGAAGGCTGTCATCATGAGGCTAACCAATGACAGGGTATGTAAGTAATACTGGGAGAAATCAAATACATTGTAGGTGGACATGTCACCTAACTTCAGCTTTGTAAAAGTAATATTGTTATGTGAAAACAAAATATTATGAATATGACATAGTACAACTTACCAACAGTAGAGTGTTCTTCAAGCCTCACTAAATCCTTTGAGCATGAAAGACAATTGCTTTTGGTTTTCTGTCAGCATCTGGAAATAGCAGAGTGGACATGAGAATGTGAATCATCTTTTCTCTTTCTTCCTCCACCCTATCAAAGATACACCATTATGATTTTGATGAAATTTCCTTTAGGCCACAACTGAGAGATAGGAGGTGGTCATTAACTGTTTACAACTGCAGTCAGTGAATCCTAGCCAATATGCCAGTACAAACCCCATTAATTCTCATCAAGGAATAAAATCAAAGTAGTTTAGAGAATTACAAAAGTGTGTTAGTACTGCTACATTTTCTACAGGTATTACACTGATTTCCTTCTTTTTCCTAGCTCTCTCTAGCCAAGCAGCGTCAAAACTGTTTGTCCATGAGCAATGAAAATGCATAAACTGAAAACAGTACTTGTTTTTATAATGAAAGAAGCAAAATCCCTGCAGATTTTACTTTTTTCTCTGTGTGCTGGTATCAAAGCATACATATACAGGCAGAATATCTTAATTATGTATGACTGTTTCAATTCTTTTAAAGGTCTTTTTTGCTTCCAGGGCAGTGATTTCTGTTAAAAGCCAGTGACTGAACTAGAAGCCACAGGCCATGTAAATTGCTTATCTATTGATTAGTCAGTAGAAAGTGCACAGATGCAAAGAGTGACTTGGTTTTGTATGGAGGCACCTTGAGTTTAACAATAAATGTCATGTGTAATTTGAGACTAAAAAAAAAAATACAAGTTGTTGCCTTTAGACACAATCTGACAGCTGAAATATGTTTGTCAAACCAGAGGAAGCCTAATAATAACTTATTCGGGCAAATGTGATATTACCCAGCAGAGAAATATGCTGGAAATAGTTCACTATGTTTCTACACAAAAATGTTTTCAGTACCTCACTGACAGTCACTGGTAAATAATGCGGCAAACCTCTCCTCCTTTCATATTTCTGAATTTTTAGCTTTTTATGTGTAAAATTATATTTCATGTATGATATGATGAAATGGTTCTTATATTTCAATTGAAATATCCAGAATATTACAGTACTACTTATTATCTAGATAGTTAATGTGTGAAGCTATAGCAGTCAAAAATTAAGGCATTAATGTGTATTCTTGTAATCTTTTTTCTTATACAGACTTCACTTCTGTTATAAATGTTTCCAGCTGAATGGCTGGTCAAAATAATGATGTCAATTAATTTCAGGCTGCATCTGGTCTTTACTTCCTGCCACATAGTGTTAATTCCTAGGTCTTTCCTGTCACTTCTGTCATATATAAATGTTGCCTTTTACTGATAAGTATTATGGCACAATACATGCAGTGCCCCTCTTCCACAAATCGTGCAGAACTGTACAATGTGTCTTATCCACTCCTAGAAACCTAAGTGAAAACATAGCTGATATGTTTCTAGCTTGGAGGGCTTGAAATGATTGTGAGAGCTACAAAGCTGAGAAATACCACATATAACTCAGTGCAGTAGATAGTGTTATATGTTTTGATATGTCACTGTGTACCATTCTGTTAAAATAAAATCACTGAAAATCTAGATGCATATATTTTGCTTGACCTTAGGCAAATATCAAGCATATATGTCTTGATCTCCCCCAGTAAAGAAACACTGCTTGTAGCAGTTACTTGGATCAAAATTATGGCTGATGCATGGTTGCACTAAAGTTTCCAAAGTGATCAACAAATGCCTGGGTTGTGGAAGATATTTACAAGTATAAAGCATCATTGTTGATACCTAGAAACCTTCGTGCCACTGTTACATTCTCTAGTAACAATTACATTACAAACTGAGAGATAACCAATCGAAAATTCCTACTTATCAGCCTGATGTGAAGCAAGACTACTCTTGCTTCCACAGCAGAGACTCATGCCACAAGTTACTTTCAGGTCCCATGGAGTCCTTTGCTATTTGCTCTGTTGAACCTTCACTTCCCTCTCTCTCCTACCAGGTGCTGCTGAAGCTGCCCATTCTCCTACTGCAAGGACTGGCCTTGGCTCTCCTGCTCAAGCTGGTAAAAGGAAGCTTTTGACTGTGAGAAAAACTACAGGGTGAGAGGAAACAAAGTGACTACAACAGGGGTAATGCACGTCAGAGACAAAGTGACCGTAAATTCTCTAAAATCTGCTAAGCAAGCAGCACCTGTAGGACTCCTGCTGTGTCTTTTCACATCCATAAGGTTGATGGGAGGAAATTTGAATGATGGCCTCATCCTGCTCCACAAACATAACTATGCTGTGCCTTATGGCACCAGGTATTTTTCTCCTCTTATGCTCAGAGGACTGTAATTCCAGAATCCATGAACTTGGCTTGGAAGACATAAAGCATCCCTAACCCTACCACAGTCACTAAGAGCTGTGACTACTACCGTCCCACTCCTTAGACTAGCCTCATTAGTACGGATGAGTAAAACAGAGTTTGCCTTAAGAAGCAGAGTGTGTCAGAGCAGGATTCAGAGTTCAGGTACTATGATTTCCCATCTCAAACCTTCCTTGCACAGTCACACTCTCTTACTTCATTTCAATCTTGAGGCTGAAGGCAGAGTTTTCACTAGCAGTAGTAGCAGTAGAAAATGAACTCATAGAGGAGTCCCAGGAATTAGATTTGTGCAGGCTCGAATCACCCGCTGCCAGCATCCAGGTGATAAATAAGAAGCTTCTTGGATTTGTATCAAGTGGAAAGACAATACAGCAGCAAGGACAGGTGTAATAAAAGAAATTTTCTAGGCTGATACTGAACACCACCATCATTCTTTCTTGGATTTCTTTCAATCCAAATGAATTCTAGAAATTTCAAGCATGTTGACTTGATATCCCTATGGGTTTTATTTCTCTCTTTGCATTCAGATGGGTTTATTATGCAATAACTCTGCAATGACTGCTAGGTGGGAAATAATGATTCATTTAATGATTTGTTTTCCTTTGATATAATAGCATTCTAGAATTTGTTTTGGAACAACACATTTCTCAAGAGTCTTAGTAATTATTTTAAGATTGCAATTCAGCAGGCGCTCAGATGGGCTGGGCTTGTGAAACCGGAACAAAAGCTTGGAAATAATGAATAGACACTTCCATTGAATCTATGTGAAACAAAATAGGCAGCTCTTTCTGTCCTTTTCTCCCTATTAAATAAAAATAAGGCCCATTATTTATCTAAACAAAAAGACACACAAATACCCGAGTCAGTACAGAAAGTTTTAAAATTAAAAAGTAGCAGGCTTTTCATTATATCATCTGCTGACTGCGGTGTTATGACTGACTTTTCAGAGGAACTTTCAATTGTAGTCTTCCCAAAGCAGCAGCAGAGGAGCAGCACACCATTTCTGTGCAATCCCAAACAGCAACTTCCAGCAGCTTTGTAGTAAAGCTAGCAGAAAGGTCATACAGACCACTGCCTTGGAGTCATGACTGGAATGAAAAGCAGGATCCTTCCTATATGGCTTTCTAGTTATTCCAGCAGGAAACACACAGCTTCTTAAGATTCAAAGCAATGGCACTGCTCTTTTCAGAGCCAGCATTGCCTTTTTTGCAAGGATGAGCCATGATTACCGTACTCTTTGGGTGTAAGAAACCCACATTGGAACCAGCTTCTCATTTATTTCAGCAAGGATGCCTCAGTCCCACTGTATCATATCAGATGTGAACATCCTAATATTCAGATGAATATTAGGATGAATAGTCAGATGAAGTGCAGGGACTCTTTCCAGAATCTCTGGCATGTGTGGGCTATTTTATCAATAATTATTTTCCTGCATCACAAGAGCACCACTCTAAAAATGCCCTTCTCTGTTGGGTTTGTGTTTAGTGGGGTTTTAGTAGCAGGGAAAGGGGTTACTGACACAGTTTCTGCAAGAACCTTTGAGAAAAGCTCCCGTGGCTCCAAGTCAGACCTGCCTCTGGCCAAGGCCAAGGCAATCAGTACTTCTTCAATAACATATTTAAGAGGGAAAAACCTACTGGTCAAGTTCCTTTGTGTTTGGGAGATCTTTTTTGGGGGAGAGGAGTGGGACAGGAGAGAGACAGCCATTTGGACATGGACACTGATGTCAGTGAGGAAGGAAAGGGTGAAATATGCTGGAGAGGCCATTCCCCTTCAGCCCATGAAGAGACAGCAGGCTGAGCCATTGCAGCTCTTAGAGATCAACAGCTGCTGAAGTTTTAGAGACATAAGTAAGTTTGAAATAACTTAAAATAGCTATTTAGTTTTGACTAAGTCAGAACTATGTTCATTACATTTTCTCCCATACAAGAGATCATTGTTTTAAAAAGACTGTAATTGCTTTTCATTATACAAAAAGAATAATTTTCAGTAAATGGAAAAGCTCTGGTGTACCACTGTTAAAAGTCACATCAGAAAATGTTTCATATAAGAACGATATAATTGGTACATAAAAGTAATAAAATGAGAGGGTGAAGTTGTAAGAAGGTAAGATCATTCTGCTCTCATCTGAGCAATATAAATATGTATGGGAGAAACATGTACAGTATCTTTGGGGATAATCTACCATATCAGTCTAGGAGTCAATTCTGATAAGACCTTGTTATTAACAGTTTAGTATTTTGGTGAATATATACATTTTTTGCTATTTCTACTTGAAAAATCAGTGTGGAACTTTACTGCTTAAAGGACATTTCATGAAACACTGGAAACAGGATCGTATCCTTCCTGTTGTAAAGTTTGAGTTTAATCTCTGTCTTCAATAGGAGCAGAGACCTCCACACTTTTTTTTCCATTCATTTAGCATTATCCTTTTTGCATGTAAAAATATCCTGCCATGTAACATTTTGGGAAGCATCATCGTGTATCTATGACAGTTAAAGGTGATAAGAAAAACAAGGTTTGGTGGTGGAAGTAATTTCTTTTACACCACCAACTGGTATATTTGAAAAAATAAGCCTCAGGCTCATAAGCCCTCCTTGCAGTCTTCACCACAATAAAAGTGAGAGTTGATTATGTAATTATCAATAATAAAAAAAACCAAAACCCACAATACTCACCTTTTTAACTTTCTTCAAATTTTACTAATAACAAGTAAAACATAAAAGTTGAATAAGCAGTATTATCAATATATTGCTTTTTAAATGCTTCTTGCCTCAAAGGACCATCCACTTTTTTTTTTTTTTTTTAATGAAAAGCAAATCAACTTAAACTTCATAGTCATTTTATATCATAAACACAGAGTTTATGAATTAGGCTGGATATTCTCCACAACTGAGAACACAAGACAACTCCAAAAAGAAGGCTGAAGTATTTGATTCTCTTTATGTGATGATACATTTGTTTAAGAAAAGGGTATCCCTTGGATTTCTAAAACTTTTTTTTTTTTTTTAATTTCATTCTCAATCTTTAACTTTATTTTCTAAAACCTCCTACAAAAATAAAGTGAAATTGTTTTAATTAAGGATTTTGTCCAGAAAAAAAGAAATACCAGATTTTTCACATAAGCCTGATTTTCAGCATGAAATAAATGTATGCTTAACATTTTAACAATGTTAAAATACTTTCACAATGAAACACGTTACAGTTCCTGTCTGCACCTATTCAGTTAAATCATTTAGATAATATAATAATAATTAAAGATAACAAGTTCAGTGGGTACCATGGCTCAAACAAAGTTAATAATAGTGCTAGATAAGACATACAGTCTTTACAGGAATAAAACAGGTAATACTGAAGAGAAACTGTCGTTGGTTTGCCTAAAGCTATTTACAAATTATTTTAGAACTCTTTTTAATATTAATAACCCTATCTCCAGACACACTGAAATTGCAATCCATGCACAGTGACTTCAGGGAGGGCAAAAGGTCACTAAAAGCCTTGGCCAGTCTCAGGCCAGAAACCAAGTGTAGTTCACACAGACTGGAATAATACATAATATCATAGACATCTACCAGAGAACTTCTCCCTGCAGAACTGCACCAAGCAGTTCAACCTGCATGACTGTATCTTGGGATGTTACCTAAATAAGGCTTCCTTTTTTTAGTCATGAATATTAATCTGTTCTCTAGTTCTGAGCAGCAGCTCTGCAAAACACACACCATTTCCACCCTGAATCTAAAAAAAGCCCGAACCACCTGTCTTTATTTTAGGAAGGTGTTCTAGCAAATATTTAAGTACATGCTCGAGATGTACACAGATAACTAAAGAATTCAGTATTTTCAGTAGAACCGAGAGTACATGGAGCTCTAGTCAACAAGACCTAATCTGAGTAAGTTAAAGGTTCTTGCAAGGACTACAAGGTAAAATGACAGGAAAATAATTCGATTTCAGCATTGAAGACAATTAATCTTTGTTCGTTAGATAGAACGTTAATGTGTCATTTTGTTAAGACTGGAAGTCTTTTGACCAAGAATAAAGTAAGATGATTTGATACTTTCAAATTATATTTATGAGACAAGTTGGTTTGACTTCAAAATAATTCAGTTGTAAGAAAGCTGTTAGCTTTTTTCTTCCATAAATACAAATCTTTGTGCTTAAATCAACAGAATATGATGCCCTGGCTTTATCACAGCATCATAAAGGCCATGTGCTATAATTTAACAAGTATATAGACATATTGGTGTTAAAATAAAAAGGAGTTAAGGATGATTCTTTGGAGATGTTCCCCAAAGTAACAACTTGATGAGCTTTGTTCTACCTTTTTTACTGTAATACTAAGATTTTGAACAAATTCACTGTTAGAACAAACTTAGGTTTAGCAACAAGAGGAATACCTTTTATTTAGTTTGGGTTTATCTGTGCAAACACAGGTCTCCAGTAGGTGCACATCTACTATTACTCAAAGGTGGAGAGCTGCTGAGTTACTTTGGCTTGCTTGCTGCTAGCCTAGGACAGATAGATAACCTCTAAAAGGCAGATCCAGGGAAGTTTTTGTTCAAAGTCATAAGGCAGGACTGCTTGGCACCAAGGACAGAAGATTTTAAGGACATGCAGAGAATACTTTAATCAAGAAGTATCAATTCTGGTGCAACTGTCATCAGAAGGGTCTCAGGACTGTGGATGAGGTGGGATGGGGCACTCAGCTACACATGCAAGAGCAAATGGAGATTTATTTGGAAGTATAGTACAAGTGTCCTTTGGTTTAAATGAAGGGATTTGAAAGGCAGGTGACACTATAAAAAGCCAGTTGCCAGTACTCTCTCACTGACCAGAAAGGAAAACTTCCTTTTGTAAAACAATTAATAATGAGCACTAAATTTTCTTGAAGTCCTCTACTTTGGATACCACTCACCTCTCCATAGCAGAAATATTCTTCTAGGCTAGTCTTGGAGTTTCTTTGGTAGAAATCAAATTATGAGAATAAGGGCTCATACAAAGATTTAATCAGACACCAATAATGGTATTTTTTTACCGTCCACTATTTTCTAAAGCATTCATTATTGAATCAGATCAAGGTAGAGGAGCAAAGGCAATTAATTTATAGAGAGGCTTTGTTATATTCACTATTCTCAGAGAAGTATTTAAATGATATTCTTGTTGTTATAGCTTCCAAGAGCAGGATAACAAGATGTATACCCCATTAGGGGAATCTTCTGCTAGTCATTAAAGATCCACTGATTAAAATAATATTAAAGTAAAAATCCTTCTTAGAATTGAATCAGTCACTTAGTTTCCTTTTAAAGGTAGCTTTCTGTTAATGATAATAATAAGAGGATTCGGATTTCTTGTTCACAGTTTTCCAAATTAGAGATGATTATATCAACTTGGCATACTACTAGGGAAGTAAAACCTACTATTTTGCATATTAGCAAAAGAAAAGAATGCAATGAAATACAAAAGAAAGTCCTTTAGAATTAAAAAAAAGTAAAAGAACAGCTGGACAATCATGTTTGAGTATTCACACAACATTTTGCCAAAATGCAAACTCTACTGAAGCATGTATCTCCTTTAGCAAGAGCATCCCCCTTCCTTGTCTGCAAGGATGAACTGTTTCCCTCAAAGAACTAAAGACACTTTTATTGAATTTTCCTTTCATCATTATATGAAGATTGAAGCAGCTGTTTGAGCACAGGAAAAACCTGGCCATTTTATGTGTTGGACAACTTAAATTCATAAGATCACACTTCAAGAAAATTTTACAAAAACTGTGGGGAAGTTTCTGGATTCAGAACTGAATTTGTCTTCCAAAGGACAAAATAATCATTATGTTTCAAAGAACAGAAAACGGTTATGATTTAGGATAGCATCTTCTATAACGTCTTAAAATTTTGTGTTTCTCAACCTTCACAAAATGTGTTGTGACAGAAATACACATTTTCAACCATTTTTGCATTTTCAATAATGACACAATAGATCTTTCAGCAAGGTTTGTAGAGAGCAATCAAATTTGGAAACTGTTGTGTAGACCAACAAGTCCAAGCTTTTAAAACATCTTAGAACTACTTCTCTAGAATGCCTCTAACAGTCAATGGAGAGAGATTTCTGTGACCCTTTGACTCAGATGTAAAAATGATGGTGGCAAACTATCCTACCCATTACCTATCTTTTCTCATTGACAATAGGAAGTGCCTTGTCATGAAGGGTAGACAAGACACTTAGATTTCAGATGGCTAAGCTAGGTAAAAATATTTTTTTCCTAAACAGTGTGAAACATGTGCTTCCTGTTTCCTGGTTTATCTGTTAAACTATGAGAAACCTAGTAACCAATCAAATCTCAGAGATAATTCATTATAAGCTGTAATTATGTAGCGGTGGGGGAATAAGTATACAAAAGGCTTTAAAACTCTAATTAAGCCTAGGAAATAAAAAAATGAAAGTGACTGAATGTGCATTGTAATAAATGCAGGATAAATTATGCTGCAGTGACAGCTCAGACAAAAGACTCCTTTTTCATTTAAAAAAAAAAAAAAAAAAGATACTTTCACATTTAAACTGAACCTTCACTTTTTGTATACTAAGTTTGTAAGGGGAAATTAATATAGGATATTTAAGATGGTAGCGAAATGCCCAGAGCTTTTGTATTGTTTTTTCGAGACACACACCTTCAAAATATTTTGACTCCTGCATCGCAGAAATGTTTACTCACCTGTCCTTATCATGAGGGGAAAAATAATCTGGAAAATTTCATGGATTTGAGTGTGGTAGAAAAGATCACCCTTATTCCCACTTTCCCATCTATCTACTCTCATCCCCACCTCCCAAAACAGACACCTTCAACTACACCTGAATTCTGCTGTTTTTTTCCTTAGTGAAATAAGAAGCAATTAATAAGAAACTCCACCTTCACCACCTTGAAAAAATTCCCTTTACAACAGTTCTCCCATCATTCATCATCTGCTCCTTTCCTATCTCCTGTGTGTCTAGGAGCACCAAGCTGGCCAGAGGTATAGCTTCTTTACCATAGCATTCCTGCTTCACTCCATGTGCCTAATGAACAGCATTCAGGGAAAGATGCATGATAATCTACTGTGTTTTGGAAATGTTTCCAACTTAAATTAATTCTCAGACAGGATTTTTCAAAATTATGATTTCCCCCTCTACTCTGCACTAGTGAGACCACATCTGGAGTATTGTGGTCAGTTTTGGTCTCCTCAGTTCAAGAGGGACAGGGAAATACTAGAGAGAGTACAACAGAGAGCTATGAAGATGCTGGAGGGACTGGAACGTCTCTCTTACGAGGACAGGCTGAGAGCCCTGGGGCGGTTTAGACTGGAAAAGAGAAGACTGAAAGGGGATCTTATTAATGTTTACAAATATCTGAAGGGTGGGTGTCAAGTAGAAGGGGC